>PVKC010007786.1:0-29041 GCA_004027635.1 Crocidura indochinensis | reverse complement strand
TAACTACATTTTGAACTGTCCTAATAATGAGAATGTATGAGGGAAATGGAGAGCCTGTCCAGAGTACAGGCGGGGGTGGGTGGGAGGAGGGAGATTTGGGACAATGGTGATGGGATCGTTGCACTGGTGATGGGTGGTGCTCTTTTTTTTTTTTTTTTGGTCACACCCGGCATTGCTCAGGAGTTGTTCCTGGTTCCATGCTCAGAATTTGCTCCTGACAGGCATGGGGGACCATATGGGGCACCGGGATTCAAACCGATGACCTTTTGCATGAAAGGCAAATGCCTTACCTCCATGCTATCTCCCGGGCCTCGGGTGGTGCTCTTTACATGACTGAAACCCAAACACAATAATGTATGTAATCAAGGTGTTAAAATAAAAAAAAAATAAAATAAAATGAAAAGCCATAAAACTATGCTATATAATAAATCACAGACTCCTAGACGTTTTTTAGGAAGGAACAGAAATGCATTGATGTCAGGAAGAGAAATAGAACTAAATGATCAAATTTAGAAGTCATTGTACCAGATAGTTAGAATGTAGTGGAGGAAGCAATAGAAGAGACAGACAGACAGACAGATGGAGAGGCACACAGAGCAGATAAACAGAATCACTTGTATTCTTTGATCACAGTTGTTAGTTATCCAAGAGAAGACTAAATTGAGTTATGGATTAATCAAAGCTGTAATCCACAAATTAAACTCCCTGTCATCCTAACCTTACCACTAGGTCCCTATTTTAATGATTCATAGTGATAAAATCATGTGCAAATGAAATAAACAGTAGAGTATAGATGCTTATTGCTTTGACTTTAGGGTGTCTAAGGAGGATTTAGGAGGTCTGTTTGAAATAATGAAGAATTATTATCCTGCAAGTTAGACAGTGGCACACAACTGAATTGAAGAGATATTTTAAGGCATATATATATATGTATATATATATATATCATCAAATCTTACCATGTAGATCAATTTCTACATTGTCTACAGATATTCTAAAATATCTGTTTGCTCTTTTAAAAAGCACCATCAATCACTAAATAAATGCAGGAATTATAGTAACAATGAATCAAACATGAACATTCTCTTTGTCTTTTTCCTCTATACTGAAATCACTATGTAAGGAAGCACGGTGGTTATTTTATTCCCCTTATTTAATTAGCTACATGACACACTATGTGGCAATGTTAGGTACCCTACAAATAAATACTCATTATACATTAGCAATACATAGGTACTTATGCACAATTTTTCTTTGGGTAATAATTTTATAATAACTTTAATAATATATTAAAAGACTAAAATAATGAACTAATTAAAAAGATTTAAAATTTGAATATGAAAAACAATATTATTTTTATGTCACTTCTCTAAATAATTGGTGTAAACTAGAATCACAAATTTAGAGAAATCATTACTAAGACAATTTATTTTTAAGGAGCTTTAAATACATTATTAAAATAAACCTCTTTAATCTTTATTTAAAGTAAAATTAAGTCAAAGTTAGCCTTTTGAATGTTATGTATGTAAGCAGATGCCTTCTGAAAAAAACTAAATTTGATCAATATTGGTTAAGAGAACAATGGGAGTCAGACCTGAACAATTTCTCCATTTGACTATGCCTAACCATAATGACAACAGCCACTGTACTGTAGTAATAGAGAAGAGCTATTCTGATTTCTGTCAAACATGATTCTGTTAAAATAGATTAACTGTTAATTATCAGGATCTGATTTGGGCTCCTACTTAGCAGGCTAATTTTTATCCTCAGATTACAATGTCACAGTAATTTCTGATTATTTAGTGGGAAAGGAACCAGCAAATATGAAGATAAATACCACACCAAGAGGCTACTATTGTCAAATATTTCCTCCTTTTTGGTTCATTAAATGTCATCTGGTAAGGGTTTAGGTTAATAGACATAAATCCCCTTATAATTAAAAATGAAACTATTCTCAGTGAGCATAGTTTACTATTAGGAAAAGTGTCACTGGAACAAGGCTAATTAAGACTTTGGTTTTCATCACAGTCTAGTGCTGGTTGCTATAGTTCCCTGTGATTTAAATCAATAGTTTGGGGCTATATTTTACTTCCAGTGGAATACAGAGTATTTTGGAGCAAGTAAACAGAAAAAGTATTTCAGTAAATCTTGATTTTTAAGGAAGTACTAATTTTTGGCCTTTCTTCATTTTGTTTCTTGCATTGAAGTAATTGTGCTCAATTTCTTACCAAGCTGACTTTAATACATATATTTTAAATGTGAATGTACCTTCCTTCTAGAGCTATTTTTCCAGATACAAAACACCAAATAATGATGATATCCTGGTATTTTCCCTTAAAATTTCCCAGTTCACTGGGAGACATTGATAACTGCTATAAAAGAACACATTATAAGGTACTATGTAAACCCTATGTCAGAGAAAGTTAGAAGGGACACACACAGGCTGTCACCATCATAGAACATAGAGGACTTTAGAAGAATTGTGAGCTTCCAGTTAATCTAGAGGAACATAACTTTCAAGGAGCTGTCAAAGCTTTATCAAACTGATTGACAGTTGATTTGTCTCAAGACTTGGATTCTGATTTTGAAAAATACTGCACTGAAGGAAAAAAGAGGCTAAGGATCTTGAAAGTGCACAGTTGAAGCAACAGTTTCCTAAGATCTCTGAAAGATCTTCCAATAGACATGCATAATATGAATAAATTACAATGTAGCATACCTTTTTAATGCCCTATCCTAATATGTGCCTTTAGAGGCATTATTATGTAAACTATGTATCTGGCTTTATATTCATTTTATTTACTTCAGTAAATTTTGTCAAGTCACTATACATACTTGTTATTGAATACTATTTTTTAAACTAATAAGTCTAAAGATCAAACTTGACACTTAACTGCTGGCAAGTCATTTTCATATTTTACAGCAAAATTTTCTATGGCCAATTAATTAGCTATTAGGTACAAATGTAGTAAAAATGCTTCTAGAAGAACGGGAGAGAATAAAGAGGTTAAGAATCTTGCTTTGATTACAGTCATGCCAGTTTTATTTCTAGCAATGCACTCTCCCAGGATCAGTAGACATGGCCTCTATGTACAGCTCTGGAGTAGCCTCATTAATTGCTAAATGTGGACAATCCTCTTCCCAAAAGTATTTACAAAATGGGAGCAAAAGAAAATCTTATTGCAGGTAAATGTCTTGAATGTAAGTAATGAAGATTTAATCCTCAACACCCCAAATCGTTCCTTGATCACTCTCAGGAGTGATCCCTGAACACAGAGCCAGGAGTAAGGTCCTGAACCACAGCTATGTGTGAACCAAAACCAGAATAATTCACAGAGAAACTATAACACATATATATTAACATGACATATCATATAGAGATAATAATAATAACCTCCATTATCTGTTTAAGATCATATATATTATGTCTAACAAAACTATAATTGTTTTTTTCCATGTTCTGCTCTTTGAAGTCAATCAATATGAGGAATTAACTTTGATGTCTTAGATATATCTTATTGAATATATATCAAATAAACGTATCTTAATTTATTAAATTAAAATAAATATATATTATATATTAATATATAATATTTACATAATAATTATTACATTATCTTGTAAGGAAAAATTTTACCCTTTGTTTAATAACATGTTTAAGCTGAACTTAATTTTACACTTTGTGTTGCTATCCAGTGATAACACTGTTTAAGT
The DNA here is from genome assembly GCA_004027635.1 of Crocidura indochinensis. NCBI lineage: Eukaryota > Metazoa > Chordata > Mammalia > Eulipotyphla > Soricidae > Crocidura > Crocidura indochinensis. Next base: position 25,327 of record PVKC010007786.1, on the reverse strand, counting down.
TCCTGTCTGTTTAATTCTTCCTCCCATAATTACATTCTTTTAACACTTCCAGTATTATATATTATAAAAAATTATATATTTGATATATAACATACATAATATAATATAGATAATATATAATACTATGTATTATATATCATACATACAAAAATACTAGATATGGTTCCCTAAATACTGCTAGGTATGACTTCTGAATGAAGAGTCAGGAAGAGGCCTTGAGCACTGCTGGCTGTGGCTCAATAACCCCCAAAGTCATTTCTAGAGATGGAGAGATAATAATACACAGGTTAAGGCATTATACAAGCAGCCAACCCCAGTTGTCTCCTTGAACATCACTAAATGCTTTCCTTGAGAAACCTAAGAAATTGAGAAAAACTGGACAATCCCTTGCACACCAGGGTGTAAGCAGTATTGCATCCATTTGTTCTTGCATTGAAATTATGGACAGTATTTGTAAAAACTTGCTGGGAAGGATACCTGGGCCTCCTAAGCACTACTTGAGAATCCCCCCAAAGGAGAAGAAAATTCAGTACAATAGAAGGAAACTACGGATTAACAGTCCTTTTCATGACTATAAGGGATAATCATAATTTTTATTTTTATGACTATATATATTATTCATGTACATCTGAAAATATTGTCTATTTTATCTTTAAATATTAATATGCACAGAATTATACTGGTATATTTTTTTGTGAAATTGATTCTTTCTTGGATTTACTATTTTAGAAATTAATTCATGTTGATTGTGGTAGTTAATTTAATATGCTAGCTTAATAGATGCCCAGACATAGTCCAACATTATTCTGGATATTTTAACATGATATTAGCATTTGAAATGGTGGACTTGGTAAATTACCAGCAATAATATGGATTCAGTCAACTGAATAAAAACCCTTACTCTCCCTTGAGTAAGCAAAACTTCTCTTCCTACTGCCTTAGAACTAGGACATTATTGCACAGATTATAATTACTAGTATATTGAAGTAACATTGGTTTACTAGAGAGCAAATGTTTAGTTACCAGGTAGGGGAGCAGAGCACTTTTTCCTTTTACGAATTTTGAACCCTAACACCCCTGAGCCATGCCAAGTGTAGTAATGGAGGCCCCAGAGGTCTGCCAGTTGTGGCCCTAGTTCCATTTTAGGAACACCTAAAATGGAGCAACTTTGAACCAGCAGTCTCAGCACTGGACCATCTGACCAAGTAGCAAGAGGAATAGACCTCAGAGTGTGAGCAATGGTTAGGGATTCTCTCTCAAAACAAGAGCAAATGTTTATATAATTTAGAGTTAAAAGCAACAATAACAACACTATGGAGTTTTGTTGAGTGTTTCGTCCTCATTTCTTAGGGCTTGTACCTGATTAAGCTATTCCCTGATTTTGATCTTGATATTGGACCCGCTGACATTCAGACTGGAACCAGTACCTGGTTTCCAAGCCTACATATTTGGAATGAAACTATACCATTTATTCTAATGAATCTAATGAATCTCTGGCTTTCCAACTCAGCCTTCAGATATTAGGACTCATAAGCTTACATAGCAGATTAGGACATTCCTTACCATCATTGTCTGTCTATCTCCCTTTTTTCTCTTTATATATTGGACCTATTTATTAAGGTCACAGAGACTGATTCCCATAATTTATTTGCTCAATTCTACCTTGTTTATTTCCATTTAATAAAATTATGTTTATATATATTTTAATATTGATATATTTGTTTTATTTAGGTTATTATAATACCAATTAAAAACATTACAATATAAGCTTTGCATATCTTCATTTATGTCCTGGCTCACAGGAGCATAGATTTCCTTTGGCTATAATAATTAGGAGTAGAATGTCTGTTGAATCTACAAATACAGGACATCAATAAATTTTTAAATTTGAATTGACATTTTTTTAGTTAAAAATAAACTCGATATATTTAATAAAGCTCGGTATTACCAAAATCGCGTACAAACATCAAGTCACACGCCCACACGACAGGATTCCATGTACGAGCTGGGCCCACCGCCACTGATGTCACCACTGGCCACATCACACAGCCCAGCATGGGTGGTGGGTGGCAAGGGCTGGCTAGGGCGAGGCAGGGACCCAGTGGAGAAGCTACAAAAACAGTCCATAGAAAAAAGCTCCAGCGCAGGTGGTGAATTGACATTTTATTCTAAAATATATCTAAGAAATTAAAATATGTGTTAAGGAGCTAGAAAATAACTTTAATGCCTTTCTCAGAAGTACCTGATGACTGGGTGTCAGGGGATCAGTTCCAGTGATGATCAACCTGAGAAAATGGCTCTGAAGGTTTAGTACTTTGACTGGAAGGTGCTGGGAGTCACCAGGCCTACACTGTTGATGTTCGGAAGACCATGAAGTATCAGAGATCAATGTGTGGTCTCACATAAGCAAGGCATGTGTGCCATACGTTTAAGTTCCCTAGCATCCAATTTTTCTATTAAGGTTATCATGCTTTACAATATTGTATACAATTTATGAGTATAGGTCCACATTTATTCAAATATATATTATTGCACAATATCCACCATCAAAATACCCGTTATTACACAACACAGTCTATAATCCCATTAAACCCTGAGTTCCAACTGTCCCTCTTTGAAATTTAGTTCAAAATCATAAAATTCAAAGGTTTATTATAAATTTATGCTGTTTTTTTCATTCCTACATAGTTTGTATATGAGTTAAATTATTTGGTAATTTTATTTCTCTTTTGGACTTATTTCACTTAATATGATCCTATATCATTCTATCAATATTGTAGCAAATAGCAAGATTAAATTCTTTTTTTAAGTAACTGAGTATTATTCCATTTTATGGACCATTCTATGACTGAAACTCAACCATCAACAACTTTTTATCTCTATCTCACTGGGAGTCAATAAAAAAATAAACAGTCGCATATACAACAAAAGCACAGCCTTCTTCCTGGAATTGGACAAAAAGTAAGTATGTAGGCACAAAATAAGAATCCAATTTTATTCAATCTGGTTTTGAAAGTTATTTTCACAGTAGTAATTCAAGAGAAAGAAATTCAAATCAAGAAAAAGAAATCGAAATTAGAAAAGATGTTAAACTATTAGTATATGTAGGTGATTTGCTAATATATAGAAACGCCTAAAACTCCCTTAAAAATCTTGTGGAAACAAACCAATACAGTAAGGCAACAGGTTACAAAATCAACACCCACAATAATCTGTGGCTTTCTGTGTGAAAATAACTATGGAAAAACATCCAACCCCTTTCAAAAAGTGTCCAAAAACATTAAATTATTAGGAATGAAATTAACAAAAGAAGTGAAGAGTTATGCATAATCAATACAATCATTAAAAGTCCAATGACATTTTTCAATGATTTTAAACTAACTCTACTAATAATTGCATCAAATTACGAAACTTCCCAAACAGCCAAAGCAATTCTTAGAAAAAGAAAAATGGAAAATATTACACTTGGATTTTTTTATACTATAAAGTTAAAAGAATCAAAACTAGAATAGAAACTAATAGACCAATGGATCAGTTGTGATAAAACCTCAAATTTATAATCATTAATCTACTACAAAGGAGATATATGTACAAGAAGTAGGAGAGTCTCTTTTACAAATGGTTCTAGGAAAACTAGATGTTTGAAAAGTAAATTAAATTGGAACTATATCTCATGTCATTTACAAAAGTTAGTTTAGAGTTAAGAGCTCAAGATTAGATCAGGATCCATAAAATACATCAAGGAAATAATATATAGAGCTGTCCAAGGAATGGGTATTAGAGATGATTTCAATGATTTGACTCAGAAAGGAGTGCAAACAAACAATGAATAAACAATAAAGTTACATCAAATTAAACGCTTTTGCATGACAACAAGACATTGTACTGAATGGGAGAAAATGTTTGCTCACAGTGCAGCAGATAAAGCATATCTAAGAATTTAACAAAAAGTTTAAAAAACCCCATCAAAATGAGAAGAAATAAACAGAAATTTTCCCCTGGGAAGTAATATGGATGACTAGTAGGCATATGAAAAATGTTTATTAATATATTACTAGGAAATGCAAATAAAACAGCACTAAGGTATCATCTCATACCCACAAGAATAGCTTATATCAAAAAGACTTGAGACAACCACTGTTAGTGGAAATGTGATCAGAAAGGAATCCTCCTTTGCTGTTAGGAGGAATGCCATTTGGCTAGGCCCAATGGAAAGAGATATGGAGATATTTCAAAAATGTAAGAATAAAACTCCCATACAACATTGATGTCTCAATTGTTGGAATCAACCCCCAAATACAAAATTATCTCAAAAGATATACACATATATGTGTTAATCAGAGAGTTAAGTTCAATAACTTGGTCATAAAAACAACATAAATATTTATGTTTAACAACAAATACATGGAAAAGGTCATTGTGGTACACATATAAATGATTATATACAGTTTACTGCATATATAGGGAACTGGAGGATATTATATTTAACGATGCAAATTAGAGGGAGATGGACAAATACTGAATGATTTCACTAATATATGGAATATAAAGACAAAATAAAAGAAAAGTATTGAATTATGACAAACCCTTATAAATTGAATACAAAACTAATTACCATATAGTGGTATAGAAGTCTTGACTATAGGTAATAAAAAGACAGAGGTAAAATTCATTGTCAATTGGTTGCGGTTGGGTATAGTAAATTTGTATACAGATATCGTAAACTTTAACACTATTGTAAATACCTACGCTACAGTATTTTTTCAAAAATCACATAGAAGAACGTTCATAAGTGTTTTATTCATAACAACATCAAACAGAAAACAAACCAAGTATCCGTAGGCAAGGAACTTTTTACAACAAAGACTAAGTATTAAATATTACTAAAATTTACCCTGAGGTGTCAAGATGGCTATATGGAAAGGGTTTTTCCAGAACTCTATCATTATCACAGAAAAATCTATAGCAAAATTTGAACTAAATAGAACTCTGCTTGAGTTCCAGCAGAGAAAGTCTCTAAAACCAATGTATCCTCCCTAGAGGAAACTTGCTGTGTAATAATAAGCTGGTGCAACAGTGGAGAAATAGAGCAGTGGGAGCATAGATGAACAGAGCGAGAGCCCAGCATGGCATAGATTCCTGACAGTCACAAACTCCCAAGGTTCTGAAAACAGAGTGGGGTTATGCTGGCTCCTGAGATGCCCAACTGTTTTTTATCTAACTATACTAGGAGACAAGTGACTGAAAATTAGATGCTTGGGTCAGAGCCAGTACTGGGCATTGTTCTGTTGCTACTGGCATCTGGCTGGTGGCTGCTATTCCTGAGGTGAGGCCCCACCCATCCCAGGCCAATAACAGAGCAATCTGGCAGCTGAATGATACAGGCTCAGCCAAACCAACAGATTCAATCCCTCCCAGACCACTGTTTCCTGCCAGCAAGCAGTTCATGCCTCTCAAATTATTTCCAGTTAGTAAGGGACCCATACTGGCTGCTCTGATATGCAGCACCAGTGGACAGGTGCCGTGATAGACTCCAGCTGCCTAGGAAGTCTGAATCGCCACCCCACATGTTACCCATTCACAAATAGATCTTTGTGAACACAGCATGGCAGACAAGAGACTAATAGGATATAGCAAAATAAAAGCAACAACTACAACTACTAACTCACTCCACATACAAGAGCTCAAGTACCATGGTGCATTTGTGATATGAAGAATGATTTCCCTAAACTTAAAGAATTTGTCTCAAAGTTGTACTGGGCATTGCATTCTTTGCCCATCAAAGGCTCAATTTCAAACAAGTAGGTACCCCTGACTGCCATAAAAAATATATATCAGACTGCACAATAGATTTTTTTGAACTTGGCAAAGATCTAACATTAACATTGATATTACAGTCCTAATAATATTTCCGACCTTCTTGGGTGTAGCCAGACCTACTGTTAAATAGAAATCAGTCTGATGACAGAAAGGCCCTCTCATTCTCAATGCCACAAGTTACTCAAATAATCACATAATATCAAACTAATATCCTGAACTTTGACCCTACAACTGAGGCTAGATTTACCAGCTGAAAACCCCTGATATCTATGAGTAACAGTGTGTTAATCATCTGTTATTGGTTACAAGTGACTATATCTACCATGTAATTCTCATACTAACCAAAATTTGACTCCATATTTCTGCCATACACCAGCAACATTGAACCCTGGATTAGAACAGAGTTCAGTAGCAGTAACTACAAATACATAGTTGTCATCCAGCACCGCAGAAACTTAGGTTCCAAATCTCTTCCAAAAGAATAAGCTTTAGTACACTGTTCTACTGAGCCTATGCTTAGACGTGCACTGCTAGACCTTAGATGCAAAAATTAAAGAAATAGAGAAATTAACCCACATCGATGGATAGAATAAGAGCTAGGAAGGTTTCCAAACACAAACAGCACTTTATAAACTTCTCAAGGAAGACACATCAACAATTATATTAATGAGTTATGAAATGAACAAATAAATGGGAAAGAGTATCAGTGATCTGAAAGATAATATGAAAAAAACCCAAGCTATATATGAGCTAAAGACCATCGTTGCTAAGTTTTAAAAACCCAATGGCAGAAATTAGAAGAATTAAATAAATTAAAAAAAGAGCAAATCAGTAACTCTTAAAAACATATCTAGAATAAATTACTGGGAAGGAAATGAAAAAAGAAAATATAAAAATATCAATGAAGAGAACATAAAATATTGGCATTGCATCAAGATGAACAAAACTTGCATCATAGATATTCTAGAAAAAGAAAAGAGAATGATCTGTGTAGATGAACAGTCTCTGCACATGGTTCTCTCTGGTTGTCCTGAACTAGGAAGCCCCTATGATCTCATTCATCTCTAGAAATCAAAATTGCATGGATACTAGCAAGTCTATATAACAACTTTATCCCTCCCACCCCAATAACTCCAAGTGCTTCTGGTTTTGATATCTTGTTTCAAACCCTTCCACAATTGCCCACTAATCAAATGGGATCACTAGCTATTCTTCTGTATGAATTCTGAAATAGTATGCTAGGGTACTGAAACTGTGAAGTTAAGAACTTATAGATAGTAATATTATGCTGAAAGATAAACAGTTTAGATCTCAGGTCATTGTCAATATGAATCTCAAACACTAATGTCCACAAATCCTTAAAATAATACAGAAACAAAGGAACTCATACACCGGTAAACAGGGTCACTAGTCTGGCCAAATCATCAAGTTTAAACAAAGCCACAACCATCATAAATGAGAAATTTAAGGCAATGACCATCTAAATAAAGCAATAATTAAAAGAACAATTCAACCAACTGAGAAAGGAACTCATATAGGCTATCCAAGAGTTCTTGAAAATACAATTGAATGAGATTTAAAAAATAGCTAGTATAACAACAGAATTCAATATGCAGAGGATCTTGTCAATTATATTGAAGACAAAATATTGGCTATCACCAACAGTGAAATGACAAAAGAAAAGAGAGAAAAGCAAATGAGAATTTAAGTTCATAGTAGATAATACCAAGAGGAATAATCTTGAAGAACCAGAAGAAGAGGAAAAAAAGAAAGAGGAAGAACAACTGGAGAGAGGCTCCTGAACAGATTCAAGAGTCCCAAAGAGTGTCAAACAAAACAACACCTAGTAATCAAAAGATACATAGTAATCAAAATGGTAAATAAAAATACAAAGACAGAATAATTAAAGAATCACAAAAGAAAAACTCTCAAATATAAGGGAAATAACATATGAATAGCAACAGACTTTCTTTGTGATATCTTACAAAACAGGAAAGAGTAAAATGACATTTTACATTATATTCAAATTATTGAATAAAAAAAATCAAATCTAAAGTTTGGTAACCTGCAAAGCTATAATTTAGACTTGAAGTAGGAATAATAACCTTTTCAGACAAATAAGAACTGGCAAGATTTGTGACAACTAAACCAATCAGCCAAGAATTAATGATCAAATATAAAAAGCACACTCTTGCCAAAACATCTAGTTTCACATACACATACACAAAAATGGCAACAAATTCCTAAATGTCAATAATATCTCCCAATATTAATGTACTAATTTCCCCTATAAAAAGACACAGAGAGCTGGATAATCAGAAAAGAAACTCCATTCATCAGCAGCATATAGGAAACACAGCTGAACCGTAGGGATGAAAACAGATTCAGGATGAAATGATGAAAAACAATCATACAAGTCTACAGAACAAAAATACCTGGAACAGTCATACTTATATCAGACTGAATACTATTCAATATAAAGAAGGTAGAGTGTTAGACATTGGTTAAGTGAAAAATAGATCAATGAATACCCTCATCAATGTATATGCACTCTGAAGGCCCAACAAATTGATAAAGCTTTTGCTAACAAACCTAAAGAAAAGCATTGATAGAAACACAATAGTAAAGGGAGACTTCAACATTCAACTTTTATTACATGACAGAACAACCAGATGAAATATCAGTAAAGAGACAAGAAACCTAAATGAGGCGGTAAGAGATATTATTGGACATATGCAGGGCTTTTCATGTCCCCCCCCAAAAAAAACACATTCTTCTTCTCTAGGGCATATGGAACATTATCCAAGATAGATTACATATTTGCAATAACTGAAATGTATTTAACTTTACAAATATAGAAATTGTACAGTGTACTTTCTCTGACCATAATTCTATGAAAATAGAAATTAACGAAAGAAAGAATATAGAGAAAACTTTCAACACGTGGACACTGAACAAAACACTGCTAAACAGCAATTGGATCAAAGAAGAAATCAAGAAAAAAAAGGATACTAAAAACTAAAGACAATAAATAATAAAACCTAAAGACAATGGAAATATAAGCTGTCAGAATCCATGGTAGACAGCAAAAACTATATTATGGGTAAAAATCAGAGCATTCATTGCAGGCTTACATTAAGTAAAAAGAAAATGCTCAAATTAACAACTTAACATATATCTCCAAAATGTGAAGAAGGAAAAGCAAACAAACACACAAGTAGTAGAAAGGAGAATAGTAAAATTAAGCAGAAATCAACACATGGAAACCAAAAATGAACTTCAAAGAATCAATGAAACCATGAGTTGGTTCTTTGAAAAAAATAAACCTTTAACTAGACTCATGAAAATAAAAAGAGAAAAAATCTTCAAATAAATTGAGTCAGAGATGAAGAAGAAGAAATTACAGTGGATTGCAGTAATTCAATGCATGAGGGATTAATATGAACAACTTTAAATCTTAAGATGGAGAGTATAGAAGAAATGGATAGATTCTTAATGTCATGTAATTTCACAAAGCTAAACAAGGGGGAAATAAAAAGCCTAAACAGGCCAAACGCGAATAAGGAAATCAAAACAGTAATTAAGAAATACTATTTTTATTCATTAAGCTCTTCCAAGACATAGAATAGGAATTCTTACTGACACCTTCTATCAAGCTAATATTTTGTCAATACTTAAAGCAAAGACATTTCTAAAAAAGGAAATTTCAAGCCTTGATAAAATTGATTCTGAAATCCTTATCAAAGTGTTATCTAATTGAATCCAACAACATCTATAACATCAAACACCTCTACCAAGTGAGCTTTATCCTAGGGATATAAGCAAATCAGAGGCCAGAGCTATATAGCACATTGGTAGGGTATTTACCTTGCATGTGGCCAATGCAGGACAGGCATTGGTTCTATCACCAGCATCCCATATGGTCTCCAGAGCCAAAATAAGCAAATAAATTAATATAATATACCAATTTTAAAAAGTGAAGATAAAAATCATATGATCATATTAGCTTATGCAGACAATACTTTTAATAAGATCTAACATTCATTTATGATTAAAAAAAGAAATCCTCAAAAAATAGTGATGGAGAAAATAACCATAAGAGCCATCTATTATAAACCAACATCCAAAAGGTGAAAAACTGAACTTATTTTTTCAAGATATCATTCACAAAGCAAGGATATCTACTGTCCCTTCTTTTATTCAATATAATATTAGAAGTCTTGGCTACAGTACTCAGGCAAGAAAAAAAATCAGACCAGCTGTTGATTTTCTCAGAGAGGATGTGTCTTATGTGGTGCTTTTTCCTTCACTCTTGTGGCCTGGAAATGGGGCATTAAGTATCTGGAGAAAAGGCCAAGGCCTGTCACCAGACTGAAAATCAAGCTCCTAGGGAGATTGTCAGAGAAAAACATCGTGGCATGGTGATCTTAAACAGCAGAGGCAACAGTGGTGGAAGTAACTATTCCGTGGTGTTCCTAGTTATTGGGCAGTGATTGATACACTGACTTGATACCAAGTAGGACAGGGAAATGTGTAACATGGTGTGGGCCCATCTGCATGGCCAAGCTTACAGGATGTGGACTCTGAGGAAGTGAGCAAGATTTATGAAATCTATGATTTCCGGGCTATGCTGTCAGTAGTGGCACGGCTGTGAGACAAACAGCAATGGCAATGAGGGTGGCACTGTTGCCAGGGGACTTTCAGGTAGTGGTGCCCTGACCGTTCCCACAAGGGGTCTCAGAGTTGTGAGAGTGGCTCAGACACCCAGCAGTCAGATTCAGGCCAGGCAGCATCTCTGCATGTATACATTCTTTTGCCCAACTTTGGCCACCTGTCCCGTGTGTCTAAGGCAGACCTCCCCACAGTCTGCATTTTGAACTGAGGTTCCTGCATCCAGAGTAAAGCTTGGCCTTGAGACAGGTAAGACAAGAGACCAGTAGCTGTGGTAACAGTGGGTAACTATTGGAATCAAAAGGGTCATAGTGAATGAACTTGGGCTAGTGCTCCAAAAGAAGAAATCATATATAAAATTCTGTTGCTGTAAGCACTCAATTTGGGGAAGTTTCTTAACCTCATCTAATTTAACTTGAGCTGACTTATGAAACTATACTCATCTTTGGAGAGTTGCTCAAAAATGTTTTTTATTTTTACAAATTATTCCAGGATTTGTTATGTATATTTATCATTATGTACACTCTTACATAATAAAAAATTGTGTGATTATGATTATCATGTTTCCAGAAACAACAGATGTTGTATTGCCAATGATAGTATCTTTATTGTTCATCTGTTTTTTCTTTTATTTAAGCACAGTGACTACAATATTATTTATGATTGAATTTCTGTCTTGTAATATACACCACCCTTTATCAGGAATGTTTTCTTCCACCAATGTCCCCAGATTCCCTCTTATCCTCCACCCTGCCTGCCTCTGGGCATGCATTTTACCTCTCTCTCTTTCATCCTTTATTTTCCTTTTAGATACTGTGGTTTTTACTACTGTTCGTGAAGGAGGTACCATGCATATAACTTTATCTTCTTTCAGCACCCAATTCTTGTCCAGAGTGATCATTTTCAACTATCATTGTTATTGTCATATTGGTTCCTTCTCTACCCTAACTTCACTGTTTCACTATTTGTAGGAAGCTTTCTACCATAGACTGATCCTCCTAGCCCTCATCTCTATTGTCTCTGGATAGCATTACCATACTATCTTTTCTTTCTTATATTCCACACATGAGTGAGATTGTTTTATCTATCTATCTATCTATCTATCTATCTATCTATCTATCTATCTATCTATCTATCTATCTAACTATCTATCTATCATCTATCTATCCATCTTTTCACTCAGCATAATACTTTCCATATTCATCCATGTATAAGCAAATTTCATTACTTTATTTTTCCTAGCAGCTGCATAGTATTCCATTTTGATGATGTACCACAATTCCTTTATCCATTCCCCTTTTCTTGGGCACTTTAGTTGTTTCCAGTTTCTAGATATTGTAAATAGTACTACAATAAACATAGGAATGCAGATGTCTTTTAGGAATTGTGTTTTGGGACCCTTAGGTTATATTCCTAGAAGTATTGCTGGGTTCATTGGAAGCTTAATTTCTAGTTTTTTGAGGAATATTCATATTGCTTTCTAAAAATGGTTAGACTAGTTAGCATTCCCACCAGCAGTGAATGAGAGTTCCTGTCTCCCCACATCTGCACCAGCACTGATTCTTGTTCTTTGTGATGTGTGCCAGTCTCTGTAGTGTGAGATGACATCTCATTATTGGTTTTAATTTGCATCTCCCTGATGATTAGTGAGTGAAGCATTTTTTTCCTGAGTCTTTTGGCCATCTGTATTTCTTCTTTGAGAAAATGTCTGTTCATTTCCTCTCCCAATTTTTTAGGGGATTAAATTTTTTTTTTCTGTTACTAAGTTCTTTCAGTGCTTAACTATCTTAAATATTCACCCATTATCACACAAGAAGTGGATGAATAGTCTCTCCCTTTTCAGGTGTAACCCATGTAACTTTGAGGTACAGAAGCTTCTCAGTTTAATGTAGTGCTATTCATTTATCTTTGCTTCCACTATTTGGCAATGGTGCTTTTCCCTGATGATGCCTTTAGGTTCAGTATCACGGAGTGTTCAGCCTACATTTTTCTCTATGTACCTTATGGTATCAGGTGTGATATCAAGGTCTTTAATCCACTTTAATTTGACCTTGTGCATGGTGTTAAGGTAAGCTCTGACTTGGCTTTTTTGCATGTAGCCTTTTCCCCAGCATCACATGTTGTTGACTTTCCTTGTTCTTTGTATTTTTTGTCTCTTTATCAAAGGTTAATTGACTATATGTCTGGGGATCCATCTTGGAATATTAAAGTTGCTTTTTTAACTGAGGATTTGTCTTTATTCCAATACTGTCAGATTATATCTTGTCTTACCCAAACAAAGATTATCCTTAGTTTCCTTATATCTATTTATAATGCAGTTTCACCCCAAACAAAGTTCATCCCTGTTTCCTTTGTATCTATTTGTTTACAACGTGGTCTTATCCTAAAATAGAGATTGTCTTACTTGTAAACCTGGGTGGGACTGGCTCAGGATAGCTAGCACTATCTGTCCTTACTCTGTCTTTACTCACCCATCTGGGGAGGTCTCTGTACTCAATAAAAATGACAATTCTGGCAGGCAGCTCTCTCTTAAGACTAGGTAGAAGATTGCCAGATTACTTGTGTTTCACCCTCAGCCTGGTTTGGATTATTTCATGTGTGACCCTGCTTCAGACCTATTCACCTGGGCATGGAAAAGTGGGATGATTTCACATAGTACCATGTTATTTTAATTACTACTGCTTTATAGTACAATTTAAGGTTGGGGTAAGTGATGCCTCTCATATTCTTTTTCTCAAGGATTGCCTTAGCTATTAGTGTATATTTATTGATCTATATGAACTTTAGGAGAGTTTAATTCAATTCTTAGAAGAATATCCTGGGTATTCTTATAGGAATTGCATTAACTCTGTACAGTGCTTTGGGATGTATTACATTTTACTGATGTTAATTCTATCAATGAATCAGGAAGGTATATGTTTCACTTCCTTGTGTCCTCTTTATTTCTTTTTTATTAATATCTTTATTTAAACACTTTGATTAGAAATATGATTGTAGTTGGGTTTCAATCATGTAAAGGACAACCTCCTTCATCAGTGCAACATTCCCATCACCAATGTCCCAAATCTCCCTCCTCCCTACCCCACCCCTGCCTGTACTCTAGACAGCTTTCTTATTGGATTTAGCTTTTGAACCATTTTGCCATTATGAATCACTTAACTGGCACAAGTAGTTCATTGGCATTGAGAGAGATAATTGTCATTGAATTTATATTGTCATCTTTTTTGTAGGAGTTTTGTGCATCTGTTTTTCTTGTCTTATTGTAGTCCTTTCAGTTTGTTTCTTTTTTGGTTTGGGGGCCACACCCGTTGGTGCTCAGGTCTTCCTCCTGGCTTCACACTCAAAAATCATTCCTAGTAGGCTAAAGGGACCATATGGGATGCCAGTAATAGAACCAGATTTGTCCCAGGTGGACTACATGCAAGGTGTACTATCTCTCCACTCAGTTTGCCTTTTTTTAAATTTATTTTGTAATTGATAGGAGTTTGTTATAACATTTGCATGACATAGTAATTTTATATAGTTACAATTTGTGAGTAGTAGAGAAGGGAAAAGAAAATATATCGAAAGAAACCAAACATGTATGTGGTCTTAGGAATCAAATCTTCTTTTCCACTTCAAGATATTTTCTCAGTTTGCCTTCAAAGGCTGGTTTTGAGTCTGTAAAGTTTCTGAGCTGCTGTTTATCCATGAAATTGTTTATCCTTCCTTCAAACAGGAAAATAAATCTAGCTGGGTGAAGTACTCTTGGAAAGGCATTCATTTTGTTAAGTTTTGTTACTATATGCCATCACTGCCTTCAGGCCTTCAAAAGTTCCTTGTCACAATCTGTTGTAACTATTAAGTTCCTTTGAATGCAATTTTCTTTTTTGATCTTGCTGCTTTCAGTATTCTATCCCTATTTGTAGGATTCAGCATTGAGAGTAGGATTTGTTTTGGGGTGTTTTTTTCTTTGGATCTCTTTTGGCTGGTACTCTTCGGGTATCCAAGATGTTGTCACATGCACTCTTTAATTCTGGGAGTTTCTCTGCAGTGATGTTCTGAGTGTTAATTCTTTATGGTATTTTTATCCTGAGTCTCTGGGACTCCAATGATTCTTATGTTGTTTCTGTTGAGTTTATTAAAGACTTCTGTTTTCATCTCTTGAGATTCTTTGAGCTTTTTTTCCATTGTCTGATTTTTTAAGGCTCTTTTCCAATCTCTTCTGTTGTATGGAGTTGTTATGCACCTCAACTTCCAGCTCACTAATTCTCGCCTCAGCTGCTATTACTCTATTAGAGAGGTTTTCCAGTGAGGTTTTTCTCAGTTTCCTCATTGCTACTTACAGTGTGATGTTTTCTACATGCTGTGCTGGGGTTTGACTAGAAGTGTGTGGCAGCTAAGCAGAGCTGAGTTAGTTCTTGATGGCGGGGTCTACTAACCTGGTGATGCTTTCTGGATACCACCATGCAGATTCTACTTTCTGTCTCAGTTCTTAATTGTAGGGTCCTTTAGTTGGCAATTGCTTTCTGTGCACTGCCAAATAGATTTCCCTTTCTGCTCCAGTCCTTGATGAAGAGGATCACTTACCTGGTGACACTTTCTGGACATTGCCAAGCATATTACCCTTTTTTGGCTCAGTCCTTCATTGCAGGTGGTTGTTGATCTGGTGATGCTTTCTGGTCATACCAAGTAGATTTCCATTTGTCCCTCAGTCCTTGATGATAAATGTTGCTTACCTGATTAAATAAGTATTATTATTCAGCATGTTTTATATTTTATTTTACTAATTCAAAAAGACAAAATACCTCTGAAGATATTTGACCTGTCATATTCTTTAAGAGTATCTTCAACTATTATTGCTTCTAATGAAACTTAGTTTTATTCTATTTTGAAAAAAATGGTATTACGTATTGAAATATTTGAGAACATGTACAAATACAAGAGAAAACTGTATGAGATATTATATAAAATAGATAATTATCCAGAGTGTATGCTATCGATTTAAAAAGTATAATTGCCTTAAAATGGTGAATTTTCTTTTTTTTCTTTTTAAAGGTAAATTTATTGAGATAGACTTTACATAAGAGGGACCAGAGAAATAGCATAGCATTTGCCTTGCACACAGCCAACCCAGGAGACAATGGTTTGATTCCCAGCATCCCATATGGTCTCCTGCCAGGGGCAATTTCTAAGCATAGAGCTAAGAGTAGCCCCTGAGTCTTACCAGGTGTGATCCAAAAACAAACAAAACAAAAAAGAATAAAAAGAATATATCAAGTAAAATACCAATTAAAAATTTAATGCTTTAGGGCCAGAGTACAGTGGCAAGATTCTTTCTTTGCATGCAACCAACTTGGGTTCAATCCCTGGTATCCCAAATGATAGCCCATATGACTCATTCCATATAAATCACCTGAATTTCACCACGCATAATTCGCATGAGCCTGGACTAAACCCTGAACATCACCAAAAACCAAAAAACAAACTTGATAAATGCATACATATATCTTTTATTCTCATTCCCCAAATAGAAAAAGTATAAAGAGCTGGAGAAATAGCCAGATTAAGTTGTAAACCTCAAAGGTAGCAGCTTTATTTTTTTTTTTTTATCTGTGGCTCATGTGGCCCCTTGAGCATAGCAGGTGCACTTCTAATGATCCCACTGCCTACAAATACTATCAGTACTACAGCATCCATCAACTCCTTGCTTGGGAGTCATTCATGGTGGCACTTGGAATTTCTTACATGGTTCTGGAATTAAATTCCACAGACAAATCCCACAGACAAAGCATATGCTCAAACTGTCTGGCTCTCTCAGAACCCCTGATTAATAGAATTTGATCATTACTTGATGTGTTGGGGCTATTTCCATACATGTCATAAGACTGAATACAGGCTCTGGACAATAAAGTTGTCCATCTCCAATGTATATATTATATATATATATAAAAATATATATATATGTATATATTATGGTGCCAGGAAAAGTTCTGCTCAGTCATGGTTGTCAAAGTCAGTCTTCTGTAGTTAGAGGTCTTGGTTTTTGCACAGATTCTAGGACAAGCCTAAGTAAAGTCTTATTTTTTTTTTATGGTACCAGGAAAAGATCTTCTCAGTCATGGTTCTAAAAATGGTGAATGTTCTATGATATTTTTTCTATGTCTGACTTTTGCAAGAAAATTATGAAAGCTATAAATCTATTTACTAGCTAAATATATATCAATAAAAACAAAGTTCTTAATTTTAATCTAATAAATGTGATTTATTTATTTAATTTATAAATGTGATTGTCTAAAAATTTTGTTATAAATATTTACTCTGGGGGGCCGGGCGGTGGCGCTGTAGGTAAGGTGCCTGCCTTGCCTTGTGCTAACCTAGGACAGACCACGGTTTGATCCCCCGGTTCCCCATATGGTCCCCCGTGCCTGCCAGGAGCAACTTCTGAGCGAATAGCCAGGAGTAAACCCTGAGCGTCACTGGGTGTGGCCCAAAAACCAAAATAAATAAATAAATAAAAATAAATAAATAAATAAACATTTACTCTGAAAAATTTTATAAACAATAAAAGCTTCTTATTACTTAGGTATATTGTCCAAAATGAGTATTTCTTCAAATAGATAATTTGGTATTATCACTTTATTTCTGTACTGTCTTTATATTTTCATTAAAACATTAGGGTAGTGCTGCATTTTTGTTTACTCTGAGTCTTTGAAAGTCTTTAAAATACTTGTGCATTCATATTATAAATACTTAATCTGAAAAAGGCAGCTGCTCTGTCTAAAATAATACCTGCTAAAATAGAGTTTATATTATAATTTTGGGAGAAAAAAAATTTTACAGAAAATTTGAGTATGTAAGACATGGAGTAAAATTAAACTTAAGTTCATCAATCATAGTCAATTCAGTGAAATGCCCTAAGCATTGCCTTTGACTGTCATAAATAAAATTGGCATTATTTTTTATTACATACATAAAATAATAAATCAAGAATATAGAAATGGCCTGTGGAAATTTCCCAGTATCTGTTCTGAACAGCTCAGCAGTATATAGACAGAATCTTGTCTTGATTGTAATGAGTTTGTATATGATTTTTCCAGAGTGCTCAAGCCATAAGTAAAACTCAACCACTTTAAAAGTATATATTTAACAACAACAACAACGAAAACAAAGAAATGAAGAGATAAAAGTCAATACTGTAGAAAAGAGAATAAGCTGGGCCCGGAGAGATAGCACAGAGGTGTTTGCCTTGCAAGCAGCCGATCCAGGACCAAAGGTGGTTGGTTCCAATCCCGGAGTCCCTTATGGTCCCTGTGCCTGACAGGAGCTATTTCTGAGCAGACAGCCCGGAGTAGTCCCTGGCCCCTGAGCATCGCCAGGTGTGGCCCAAAAAACAAAACAAACAAACACACAAACAAACAAACAAAAAAGAAAAGAAAGAAAAGGAAAAGAAAAGAGAATAAAAGTCAGAATTGAATATAAACTCTTCCATGTGAGGCAAACCAGATAGACCGGTGACTATTTCCATCAAATCCTCTACCATGGATGACAAACAGAAGTGGGGAAACAAACCTAAACAAAGTTTCCAATCTGGTAATGGGGACTGCAGCACTAATCAGTCATCCTCATTGACAAAAACACAATAGCTCTTCTAAAACTATAAGTACTCAGTGTCAGGACTGGTCTGTCCTTAAGGTTAATGTTGACCCAGTAATCTTGAGACAGAAAACCCCCAGCAGTGGTCCAACTTCTGTGTAGAACTTCGCAGCCCTCATCTCTATTGTCCCTCATCTTTTACTTTCCTTTTCTTTGTTTTCTTTTGTTTTGGGGCCATGCCCCACAGTGCTTGGGGTTACTCCTGGCTGTTTACTCAGAATTACTCCTGTCAGGTTCAGGGGACCATTATGCAATGCTGGGTCGAACCCGGGTCAGGTGCAAGGCAAATGCCCTACCCACTGTACTATTCATCTTGCCTCATGTTTTTTTTTTATATCCCACAGATAATTGAGCTAATTCTATGTCTATCCCTCTCCCTCTCTAACTCATTTTACTTTGTGCCCATCCATGTATAAGCAAACTTAATGACATCATTTTTCCTAATGGCTGCATAATATTACATTGTATAGGAGTACCACAGTTTCTTCAGCCAATCATAGTTTTCAGGCACCTGAGTTGTTTCAAGATTTTGGTAATTGTAAATAGTACTGCAATAAACATAGAAGTGCATTTTTTAATTGTGTTTTGGGTTGTAGAGTATATCCCTAGAAGTGGTATTGTTGGATCATATAGGAGCTCAACTTTCAGTTTTATGAAAAATATCCATATTATTTTCCAGAAAGGCTGGCCTAGACAGCATTCCCACCAGCAATAAATGAGAGTCTCTTTCTCACACATCCATGACAACACCAGTCGATTTTTTTTCCTTTGTGATGTGTGCCAGTCTCTGTAGTGTGGATGATATATCACTTTGTTTTTATTTACATCTCCTTAATGTGTAGTGATGCATAGCATTTTTTAAGTACCTTTTGCCCATCTATATTTCTTCTTTGAGGAAATGTATGTTAACTTCTTCTGCCCATTTTTGGATAAGATTAGATTTTTGTTTCTTGTAAAGTTCTGTCAGTTCCTTGTAGATCTGCTAGTCCTTCAAATAATGTACCAGGTTTTTATAGAGGAAGAAAAAGTGAAATACATGAACTCTTTTTTGTGAAACTGTAAAAATTCAATAGATTATTAATAGAAGCAGTTTGCCTTTGTGGCTTTCCATTTTTTGAGATCATATAGCTACTGAGTTTCTGCAACTTCAATAAATGCTTTCCAGAAATGTACTTATCTAAGGCATATTGAATTGCTTCTGTTGAACTTATTTTTCTATATTTACTTTTGTTCAAAGAATTCTGTATCTATGGGCTTCTTTGATGAACACAATTTTATTAAATGAGCTTTAGGCAATATGCTCAAATTTGAAGATTTCCTTAGAATAATTTTGTTTTAGGGCCCCAAAGGGCAGTGCTCAAGATTTACTACTAGCCCTATATTCAGGGGTTACTCCTGGCAAGACTCAGGAACCATAAAAATGCCAAAAAACGGACCCTGATTGATTATGTGTGAGGTAAGTATTCTATATACTTTATTATTGCTCCAAACCCTTATAAAATACTTATTATACCATTCTAGAAATGGAGAAATGTAAGATTACTCACTTGAACAGTGTGATCAGTGAGTGCTACATTCATGACAAACAGTAGTTATGCTGGTGCTTATGGATGTTTGTTCATATGTGCTCCAGCACCCCTGGTTTTGGATAGAACTTCTGCATAAGATATCATTATTAAGCTTTTCAGTATCTGTAAATGATTAGTTAAATCTTTTTTTTTATGATGCAGAATTAGCTTGATCTTAACTCTGTGTTTTCATTATTCGTTTTTCCAGTTTCTACATTAGTTGAATCTTAACTGTATTATGGGGAAAGAGTTAAAATTATTTTTCTCCTTAGTCTCTTTTTATTAATTTACTCAGTTTGCAACTATTACTCTACAGTGTTACTTCTATCTCATCTTTTATAAATCTCTATGCTTTCTTTTGTAACAACAATCTGGTTGATCTGCATAATTGGTTGATAATCAATCATAGAAAAAGTAGAGAGGAAGGTGCACTAGGTACACTTTTTAGCAGAGTATATAGAGAAGTCCTCATGATCTAGAAGTAGTAATGAGACATTAAATTAAGACAGAAAAGGATTATTTCTTTTGTTAAATTCCTTTTGTTCCTTTGGTCAGAGAAATTAATTTTTATTCCACAAAGTAAAATACTTTGTAAACATTTTTTTTTGGTTTTTTTGGGTCACACCCGGCAGTGCTCAGGGGTTACTCCTGGCTCCATGCTCAGAAATTGCTCCTGGCAGGCACAGGGGACCATATGGGGCACCGGGATTTGAACCGATGACCTTTTGCATGAAAGGCAAACGCCCCATCTCCATGCTATCTCCCGGGCCCCTTTGTAAACATTTTTTCAAGTTTTATTAATGATTAGTATAATATCCAACTATATTTCTCTATTTAAATTTGCTGAAACCATACATCTCTATGCCAGAAACTAAAATTTTGTCAAATTGGAGATAAATTATTTATATAATTATATATGGAAATGTGTTCATTTCTGATAAATTATATTTCCAGACAAAGTAGTCAATATGATTCAGTTCCAAACTTGAGAAAAAATATTGCTGTGATACATAAAGGAGTTGCACGGGTGAAGGGGGGGGTGTTCTCTACATGACTGAAACTCAACTACAATCATATTTGTAATCAAGGTGTTTAAAATATTAATACAAAAAAAGAAACTGACTTGTTCACATCTTCCCCTTATTTCTGTTCTTTATTACTTTCTTACATTCTAGGCAAAAAGCCTAAAAATCCTGCTGGCTTTCTTCTCTGAACATACCTATGCTCTCTCTCTTGACCATATATCTCTTTCCTTCCCTTTATCTCCTATAAAAACTTGCTTTATTTTTATAAAATTCTAGAAATTACTTAATTTTGCCCAGTGAGTCAGTACCATCATTATGAACATTAAATCTCTGCCCTCTTTAAACAATTCCTTCTCATTGCTCAGTGAGTAAGACCTAGACTAGGAACAGGTGAAAAAAATACTATTTTCTGACAACACATAATTATTTTGCTTGGATTACCATAAACATCAACACAAGCTAGCTGGTTTAAATAACAGAACTGTATTTCTGTCTTGAAAGCTGGGACTTTAAGAACATGGTGGTTTTTCTCAAGGCCTTGTTCCTTAGTGTGCAGATGGCCCCCTTCTTACTGTGTGCTCACATGACCTGCGTGTATGTTTAAAATCCATTGTCTTTGTATGTGACCATATTTATTCATGCTATAAAGACTCTGGTCAGAATGGATTATGACAGATCCATAGTTTAATTTTAACATATTAAACTCTCTAAAGGCCTTTGAAAATCATTTAAGAAATACATACTGCTCTGTCCTTAGCTCTTCACACAGGATTCTAGAAACCCTTATCCTTAGAAACCTGAGAGATAGGAATGCTTTTTGTTATAATGAAGCCATTTATTTTGACCTTCAATTATACCTGACTTGGTCAGAGGGAACACCGTCAACCTGATATTTGTGGATTTTGACAGGTGCTATCATTTTCTGAGCACTTTCTTGCTTTCAGTCACATTGAGATTTTCTCTGCTTGTAAATTTTCTTCTCCAGTTGTAGATTCAACTGTGTGTTTGAGTACATTCATTTCTAATGTATAAAGATCTTTAGAAACCAAGGTCTGGATGGTGGGTATGCACATTACTTTTTCTTTTCTTATGATCTCTTGGTTGTCTCAAAAATACCTATGTACAACAAACACAATTCACAATGATATTTTAATGTATTTACATATAAAGTAATTTTTAAAACTAAAACTAATTTTTTTTGTTTTTTTGATTAAAAAAAATTTTGGGGGGGGGGTCACATCTGGCGGAGCTCTGGAGTTACTCCTGACTCTGTGCTCAAGTCGTTCCTGGTGGAGAAATTGTGAATGTTGGCTGTGCGTGTTTTTCCACTGTCCTGTCTCCTGAACCTCTTGGGAGTGGACTGAAAAGGGCTCAGAAAAATAACGAGAGGCTCATCCAAGGGCTCGAACACCAAGGAACACTGTCCTTCCATGGAAACTGGCTACACGCAGTATTCTGCAGAAAGGCAGGTCTCCTATTTGTGACGTCAGGCTGGGAAAATCTACTTCTGCCCAGTGGTTATCAACTGTGAGAAAATGTGAATATTGCCTGTGCATGTTTTTCCACTGTCCTGTCTCCTGAACGTCTTGGGAGTGGGCCAAAAAGGGCCCAGAAAAATAGCTCTCACAGAGACTCCAGAGAGCAAGGCCACTCCGCTTGGCTTCGTGGCCGTGCACTCTTTCTAACCAATGAACCCCATCACAACACGCAGAAAAAATCACACTACAAGTGTGACAATGGGGAAACCTTGCAGGCAAACACCATGCACAGAGAATGAAGACAATAGCTCGGATGACCTAAAAAAATTGCAACCATCTGATTAACCTCTTAGATAAGGAGTTTAGAATATAAATATGGAAGATGTTTGTAGAACTCAAAGAAGCATAGATCGATCTGAACAGAACACAAAGACAGAAATCGGAAAATTCCAAACTGAAATAACAGATCTGAAAAACATGGTAGCTCAACTGAAAAACTCAGTGAATGGTCTCTCCAGCAGGGCAAAAGCAGTTGAGGGCAGAATCGGCGTGCTGGAAGATGAGATGCAGAAAAACTCAAAACAGTAGAAGAAATTGGAAAAGAACCTTAGGACAAATGATCAGGCAATGGAAAAAGTAATCAAGGAATGTGAACAGATGAAAATAGAAGTCTTTGATAAACTCAATAGAAACAACGTAAGAGTCATTGGAGACTCAGAGGCCCAGGTAGGAGATCTTCAGGAAGAATCAACTGTCAAAGACATCATCAAAGAGATACTCCCAGAGTTAAAGACTAGAGGCAATCAAATCCTACATGCCTGAAGAGTGCCAGCTAAAAGAAACCCACAGAAAAACACTCCAAGACACATCCTCATTACAATGACAAGTTCAACAGATAGAGATAGAATACTGAAAGCAGAAAGATCAAAAAGGGAAATTACATTAAAGGAGCATCCCTAAGATTTACAGCAGATATGTCAAAAGAAAATCTCAAGGCCAGAAGACAGTGGTGGGATATTGTGACAAGACTGCATGAAATGATGCCTCAACGAGAATACTGCACCCAACCCAACTCATGCTCAGGTTTGAAGGAAAGATATATAGCTTCATGGATAAACAACAGCTCAGAAGCTTCACAGATGAAAAACCAGCCTTAGAGGAAAAACTGAAAGGTCTACGTTAAGACAAGAGAGACGAACAAACATAGCAAACATATCTACAAAGATGATATTAAATCCTATAACACTCATCTCCCTCAATGTCAATGGACAAAATTCACCAATTAAAAGATACAGAGTGGCAAAATGGGTCTAAAAGATGAATGCAACATCTGCTGCCTACAAGAAGCATACCTGAATAGTAAGAACAAAAATAGACTCAAAATCAAAGGCTGGAGGAAAATCATCCAAGCAAACAACATCCTTAAAAAAGCTGGGGTTTCCATATTAATATCTGACGACACCAACTTTATACTCAGAAAAGTTATGAGACAAAGATGAATACTATGTACTAATCAAGGAATATGTGAAACAGGAAGAAATCAGACTATTAAACATATATGCACCCAAAGAGACCAGCAAATTATCTAATACAATTACTGACAAATCTGAAAGACATCAATAACAACACAATAATTGTGAAGGTCCTCAACACGACCCTATCAACACTTGATAGGTCAACCAGACTGAAACACAACAAAAACATACTAGCCCTGAAAAGAGTAATGGAAGAGAGAGGACTAGTATATATATATATATATATATATATATATATATATATATATTATATATATATAATATATATAATGGAAGAGAGAGGACTAGTATATATATATATGACACTCCACCCCCAAAAGCCTGGATATATTTCTTCTCCCATGAACCTGGGTCATTCTCCAGGATAGACTACATGCTGACACATAAAACATAACTTCATAAAATTAAGAGGATAGAAATCTTGCAGGCTACCTTTGCTGACCACAAGGCTCTGAAATTAGATGTGAACTACAAGGGGACAGAAGGAAAACTTTAACAATTGTAAATTAAACATCTTGCTACTGAACAACCAATGGGTCCAAGATGAAATCAAAGAGAAAAATCAAAACATTCCTGAAAACAAATGATAATGAAGACACAAACTGCCAGAATCTATGGGACAAAGCAAAAGCGGTCCTGAGAGGAAAATCTATAGCTTTACAAGCACACATTAGGAAGGAAGAAGGGGCATACATGAATAACTTAATGATGCAATTCATAAAATTAGAAAATGACCAACAAAAGGAACCAAAAATAGGGAGACATAAGGAAATAACAAAACTGAAATCAGAAATCAATGAAGTGGAAAACCAAAAAAACAATCCAAAACATCAACGAAAGCAGAAGTTGGTTCTTTGAAAAAAAATTAACAAGATTGATAGACCATTAGCAAAACTCACAAAGAAAGAGAGAGAGAGAAACCTGATAACCCCTATTAGAAATGAAAAGGGGGAGATCACGTCAGATACTACAGAGATCCAAAGGGTAATCAGAGACGACTATGAGAAAATTTGTGCAACTAAACATGAGAACCTAGTAAAAATGGGTAAATTATTGGACACTTATAACCTTCCACAGTTAAGTAAGGAGGATGTAGCATATCTAAACACTCCCATAACTATTGAGGAAATTTAAACTGGAATCAAACATCTGCCCCAAAAGAAAAGCCCAGGCCCAGATGGATTTACTAATGAATTCTTTCAAACCTTTCAAGAGGAGCTATTACCAATTTTAGCCAGGATCTTCCATGAAATTAAAAACAAAGGAACACTTCCAAGCAGCTTTTATGAAGCCAACATCACCTTGATACCAGAATTAGACAGAAATGCTTCCAAAAAAGAAAATTACAGACCAATATCCCTGATGAATGCAGATGCAAAAATCTTCAACAAAATCCTGGCAAATAAATTCCAATGCATCATCAAGAAGATCATAAACTACAACCAAGTAGGTTTCATTCCAGGAATGCAAGGATGGTTTAACATCCGTAAATCTATCAACATCATACACAACATCAACGAGAAGAAAAATAAAAATCACATGATCATATCAATAGATGCAGAGAAAGCATTTGATAAGGTACAACACCCATTCTT
>PVKC010007785.1:0-29039 GCA_004027635.1 Crocidura indochinensis | reverse complement strand
CAAATGCCTTACCTCCATGCTATCTCTCTGGCCCATGTACATTGTTTCTTAAGATACCATAAATTTGTTTTTAGAATGAAGTGCCTTGTACTATAAAACCACATACTATAAATTGTAAAAATATTATTCCTACTTGTTTTTATAAAGAGAAGCACTTTTAAAAAATAAATTAAAAATAAAAAATAACTATTACAGAGAAAAGGAAGAAAGAGCTGATTACTACTGTTATTTACTCAGTTTTCATATTAATTCATGTGTGAGTTATGTTCTTCAAGCATTCTTAAATTTACTTAAATTGTGTGTCCCATATTAGGTTCAGACTAACCCATTTATTTTTATATTTGTTATACATAATTTGATGTTTAATCATATTTTTATCAAGAAATTATAATCCATCTTACAGAATATAGACACTGTCTTAAACATTTACAGTCACCAAAAGACATTTATAGCAAAATGATTGGTTTTAATCTTTCTGCTGTAGACTATGAAATAGCACTCCACATGAAATGTATCCAACAGTTGTCTCATGCCAGGAAAGCCCATGCATTATAACCTCTGCCAGCTGCAGGGGACCAAGGGAGAAAAATGTGTTCAAGAATAAACATATATATTTCATGTCCACATTTCTTTTGCCTGTTTTTTTTTTTTAGTGAAATTGCTCCTGTTCTTCCTATCATTAGAATAACAACTAAACAACTATCAGGGGCAACAGAGATACTACAGTGGTAGGGCATTTGCCTTGCATGCAGCCGACCCAGGATAAATGGTGGTTTGAATTCCGGTATCCTATATGGTCTCCCAAGTCTGGCAAGAGCAATTTCTGAGCAAAGTCAGGAGTGGCCCCTGAGCACCGCCCAGTGTGACCCAAAAACAAACAAAAAGAAAAAAGAAATAAAAACAACTATCAGTGTGACTAACATTGGACTCATTTTGATCATGGTTTGATCATGGATTCATTTTGAGCATGAGATACATTTCAAATGTATCTCAATGGAGTCCTCAGTGTGAGTCTCTCCATGGAGGCCCAGGGTTTTATAAACCACAGGTTGACCTCTCAATAACGCTAAAGAATTCTGAGGAACTCATTGTAGTGGACCCAAGGACAAATGACTCTACAATTTGATTTGACAAATGGTTTGTGAAGATAGCGACTTGAAGACTCTCCATTAGCCAGTTAGAACTTAAATCTTTGTGTAGAAGTTAACATAGATGTCTCAGAGCACTGCCTAATAGAAGAAAAGAGGAGCATAATTAAATTCTTTTTTTTTTTTTTTTTGGAGTGGGGAGAATATTCCTGGCTGTACTCAGAGATTACTCCTGACTCTATGCTCAGGGATCATTCCTGACAGTGCTCTTGGAAATCACATGGATACCAGAGATAATATTCAGGTGGTCTGAATGCAAGGCAAGCATCCTACCCACTGTGCTATCACTCTGGCCTGATATTGTTATTCTAGCTGCTAACATGTATCAAAATTTGCCACAAAACACATGTTTAAATCGACTTTAGCAATTAATAAAAAGAAAAGTTTGATTGAGGAGGAATTCTTAGGAAATCATGTTTCTTGTAGAAACAGAATTTGTTCATCTTGACTTCTTTACCTGCTATGTGAGAGTACATTTAGAATAATGTGGAGGTAGTCACAAAATGATTGCTCAAAAAGTATTATTTGCCCAATGTATCTACATAGTTGGATTATGACTACTGTTAGTGACAGCATTGCAAAAATAATCAAGACATTGTGTATGTGCAAACACAAACATCAACATCAATCATAAAATTCCCTTATGAATTACCAATTTTCAAAAATAGCCTTGTGAACATTGTCCTCATCTCCATTGCACAAATAAATAAACTACTTCAGAAATGTTGAGTGTTCCAAGTCCTATATCTGGAAAATTGCAGACTTTAAGATGCTCAAAGAGCTAGTGGAAGACATAGAAGGAAATAGAGGAAATTATTCTCATGAGCAAAACTGAAATGCCAATAAAGAGTTAGGAAACCTAAAAGAATCTTGAAACTCAAAAGTACAATAACTGAAATTTTGATTTCATTAGAGGAAATAAAAGTCAAATTTGAAAAAGTGCAGAGTAAAGAACCTATGACTTGATGTTAAACAACAACAACAATAAAAAAATTGAATCTGAGACTGAAAGGAAAATTTTGAAGAAAAATGAAAAGGCTAATCAATCTAGAGGATACTCTCAAAATGGACCTCCAAGTATAAATTGATGTATAATTCTGGCATTATGATTGAATAAGGAATTAGAAAACTACCATTAATGACTTCTACCTAACATATAAAAAGGAAATAATAAGAACACTTCTCAAAATTTCCAAGAAAAATAAGTGTCAATGCTTTATAAAGTGATAAAATTAAATATTTTAGAAAAGCAGAGTGGAAAGAGCATTACAATTGTTATATTTGCTCAATTTTCATGTATTAATAACATGCTATGAAACCAGCATTACCCTGATACCAAACCAAACAAAGATTGCAAAAAGAAACAAATTAAAACCCAAAATTTCTGGTAAGTATTCATGTAAAACTCATCGGTAAATTCTAGCTAAAAAAAATTAGCAGCATATTAAATGAATTATACACCATGACCAAATAGGATTTATTTCTGCAATATGAGGATGATCCAACATGTGAAAATGAGCCAAAAATTACACTACAGTACCAAATGAAGAAAAATAAAAACACCATCTCAATTAATGCAAAAACTGAGAAAAATAAAAAAAATCCTATAGTAATAAAAGCCATCCATATAACTCCCACAATGAAGAGCATATTTGATGGTAAAATATTGAAAATATTTGTTTAATTAGAAACAACATATTTTTGTTATACACATTCAACATGATACTAGAAACTATTGTGGCTAGAGTGATAGTATAGTAGGTAAGTTACTTACCTTGCATGTGGTCAATCTGGGTTTAATTCCTTGGACTCCATATGTTCTCCAGAGCCACATCAAGAGTGATTTTTGAGCACAGAGGACGGAGTAATAAGTCCTGAGCATGTCTAGGTGTGGCCCAAACCTCCCCTCAAAGAAAGCAAAATACTAGAATCTGTAGTCTAGTTTTAGCAATTGAGCAAGAAAAATAAGTAAAAGAGAAGGAATATGGGATAAAAAAAGGTATAATGATATACATGATACAGTAATATCAGTAACAGTATTGTAAACCACAATGACTAACAGGAAAAGAGATAAAGAAAAGGTTAGAAACAGACTGAGGTGGGAGAGAAACTGGAGACATTAGTAAAGGGAAGTGAACACTGGTGAGGGAATCAGTATTGGGACATTGTACACCTGCAACTCAATCATGAATAACTTTAAATCTTTGTAATTCACAATAATTTTAAAATGACATTGAAACTGTAAATAAAGAAGTAAACTGTAAATGATCTTACATGTAGATAATCCTAAACACTTCACAAGAATTATTCAAACCAAAAAACTCAGTAAAGGAAGTGGATATACCTAGATTAGTTATATTTCTAGACCTCAATAATGAACAATATGAATGATAAAATTAAATTACCTGAAAAACACATTTACTATAATAAAAATATTACAATATGTAATAATTAAGGTATAATAATAATTAAAAATATAAAGCATTTCTTAAAGAAATTAAAGAGGACCTAAATAAAGTAAACTCATTTCACCTTCCAGATTAGAAGGCAATATTCCATAATACTAGTGCTCTGCACAGTGTTCACAGGTAAATGTAATTCTTATTCAAAGTTGCGGTGACTTGTCCAAATGTTGATCCTAAATTAATATGAATTCTGAAATTGTAAAAATAATTTTAAGGGCTGGATTTAGGTGTGTTTGCCTTGTATACAGCTGACCTGTTATTGACCTTCAGCATGGATTCCCAGGTTTGTCAGGAGTATTCCCTGAGCAGAGAGCTAGGGATAAGCCATACTAACCACTAAGTGTATCTCAGGATAATCAGAAAAAAGAGAGAGAGAAATATTTAAAAAGATAATGAAACTAGAACAATCATATTTCTTCATCTCAAAAGTTTGCTAAAACTACTTTCAAAAAACAGCATTGTTTTGGCATAAAGGCTGAGAAAGACCAATGGAATGGATTAACAGAAGCCTGAAATCCAAATCTGGTTAAATAATTTCCAATGAAGAAGCCCAAAACATTGAAGGGGCAAAGAATAGACTTTGTTATCAATAGTATTTGAAAACTGTGCACTTGATGCAGTTATGTCTTAAAAGAGACAAGAATGAACTCAGCATGGATTAGAAACCTAAAGATCTAGGTCCTGCCAAGAAGCTAATTCAAATGGCCAAAATGCTTTTGAGCATGGCCAAAATGCTTTTGAACATAGCCAAAAAGTGCCACATGACTGAGCCAAACATAAACCTTCAGGCCTGCATGCCCAAGACATGTAGCTTCAGTAGTGACTCCTAAATTTCCTGAGCACTGTTTGGGAGTCTCACACATGGTCTCACACATCTGGTAACTCCAGGTCCTGCCACCAAAATATGAGAAGACTAAACTTATAGGCACTTCAGGTAGAAACTGGATGATTTGGAGTTAGCCAACAGTTTCTATGTAACACCATTGGTGCAGGCCATAATAAATGAAAAGAGATAAGTTAGAGCACATGAAAATTTTTTGAAAGTTTACATCTAAATATACTGTGAATGGAATAAAAAGGTGATCCGTAAGATGAGAAAGTATTTAAAAATCAAGTATCTAGTAAGAAATTCTATTCCAAATAGAGGACTAATTCAAGGAAAAAACTAACAAATAATAAATGGATAAAGATAATTAATAACACATAGCACAGGGAAAGAGGTTCAATTGCACTAAACATTAGGATTCTAAATTTAGATTCTAAATTAGATTTCTAAATTTTAGAAAATACAAATAAAAAGTATTAGGTAATATTAGATAGACTTAAGTCAATCTAACAAACTATCGGGATGATTGGTCTCATGGGGGGTACCCACCCAAATAGCAGATGCTGATGAGGATATGAACAAATTTGTATTCTTGTATGATGTTGAGATTATGAAAAATGATATAGATGGATTGAAAATCAGTATAGACATTTTTTAATTTTTAATTGTTTGAAGTTTTTATTGAAGGCACTGTGCTTGAAAAAGTTCTTCACAGTTGGCTGTTAGCCATACATTGTTCCATACATTGTTCCACTACCAGTGTCAATCTCCCTCCACCAGTGTTCCCAGAGTCCATCTCATGCCACCACTACTCTGCCCAAGCCTGCTATCATAACAGATACCTTTTCTACATTTAGTTGTTAAAATTTGGGTCTAATGATTTTATTGCTGTTGATTCTGGCTTGGATATTTAGTTCTGTCTATTCTTTTTTGTTTGTTTGTTTTTATTTTTGTTTTTTGGGCCACACCCATTTGATGCTCAGGGGTTACTACTGGCTAGGCGCTCAGAAATTGCCCCTGGCTTGGGGGGACCATATGGAATCCCGGG
Source organism: Crocidura indochinensis (assembly GCA_004027635.1). Lineage (NCBI taxonomy): Eukaryota > Metazoa > Chordata > Mammalia > Eulipotyphla > Soricidae > Crocidura > Crocidura indochinensis. The sequence goes on along the minus strand of PVKC010007785.1, from coordinate 23,552 downwards.
GGATCGAACCACGGTCCTTCCTTGGCTAGCGCTTGTAAGGCAGACACCTTACCTCTAGCGCCACCTCACCGGCCCCAGTTCTGTCTATTCTTAATACCATCCAATGCACTTGAGTCCTCTTGACCTTTGCTCTCCATTATTATATATCTGTCTTTTTATTCCTCCTCAATTTCTTGCCCTCTTTTCAGTATACTTTGGGCCAATGCTAGTTGTTATTGATGCCAGAAACTCCTGACATACCATAAACTCTGAAGTGAGGTCTCAGAGATAGAATTGTACAATCATACTGTAGTGGCCTTGCTCAAAATAACAAACAGGTCTCAGTTGACTGCCCCTCTTAGCTCTTTTTTAAGGAAAATGAACAATCCACAAACACTTTTATCTGATGGGATCCACCTCCTTAATTTGTCCTCTTCAGAGATAGCGAACAGAGCATCAGTTCAGGCAGGTGTCCATGCTGTGCTATTCTCTGGGATCTCCAATGATCGGTCATGCCAAGCCTGGAATTTTATTTCTAACAGATCAAACATTTTATATCTGATTTATATCCAGTATGACAGGACTTACTAGGTGAGCCTTTCACATTTATCTCCTCATTTCTCTTCAGTACATGTTTTTTTTGTTGTTTGTTTGTTTTGTTTTGTTTTTTTTGGGGGGGTTTTGGGCCACACCCGGCGGTGCTCAGGGGATTCTCCTGGCTGTCTGCTCTGAAATAGCTCCTGGCAGGCACGGGGGAACATATGGGACACCGGGATTCGAACCAACCACCTTTGGTCCTGGATTGGCTGCTTGCAAGGCAAATCCCGCTGTGCTATCTCTCCGGACCCTTCAGTACATGTTTTGGCACCACATCAGTACTTGCGAAAAAACAATGAATGTAAGATGTCTATTGCTTACACAGAAAGAAAAAAAAAACAATAACAAAGGTGATCACCTGGAGTAAGTAAATTGGAATTTCTGTCAATTCAGAGCAAGGAGCTCTCCAGTCTAAAAATTAAAAGGCTGAGGCTTTCTGAGGAGCAGAGAGCAATTTTACTGTAGCTTGTGACCAGTTCCTCCTCCTGAAAAATTTCTCTGCCTATGGACAGGCTGTAGGAGGCAAGAAGGTATGTTCAAAGGATGACCAAAGGACCATTGTGACCAATTGCTAATAGTATGTTAAGGATCAGGGCAAAACCTCCTACACGTTTAAGGGGAAATTACATATACATCAAAGTTGATGGAGTTTTCTCCACTTCCCTTGTATCTATAGTAGGGCAACTTATTATCTTCAAAGCTGTAAAGATCAAATGTGAGGAACAAAGCAATCTCAGTTACATGGGTAGATAAGCAATACCTTGTGCATTAAAAATGCCACGCAAAAAAAATAAATAAATAAATAAAAATGCCATGCGCTGGGAAAAACCGCAATTCCCCAATTCTAAAGAAAATCTTGACTATGAGGGTGTGCTCTGAAAGCAATGAACAACTGCAAGAATCAAAATTTCTGACATCACTAGGTACCATTTCCTCCATTCTAAGCACTGCGGTTTAATCACTATGGTCAAAGGAGTTTCTAGGGGAAGAAAATTATCAGACACATATTCTGCCTGTGAGGTAGCTCCTAGGCATGCTCACTCACATCGAAGAGAAGACAAGAATCTCAAGGGCAAACCCTGCATACAGCGTGCCTTTATGATCAATGTCTTAAAGAAAGTCTTCATTTTTTAAAAAAGACACTGTCTTATGTGATAGACCTGTGGGTTGCAAACACTTCCCACCCATCCCTAGTGGGTTCTTCTCATGGCAGAGCTTACTATCCCTCCCAATTCCTTTGGAACTCCAAGGTGCAAGCTCCTTGGCTTTCAGCCAGATTTCATCATGTCTTGGGCCACATCACACAGTTGTCGACCCTGAATCCCCTCAAGTGGGAGATTTCAAGAAGCTGGTTGTGATTATCTCACATTGGGAGATAAGGTAAAAAGATAGCAAGTGTCTGCTTTTTATGAACCAAAATGACTTTTATTTTTTGAGCCAAGCAGAACTTTAACATGTTGTATTCATCAGCAGGTCTTCTGCTGCAACGTGTTTTAATTTTTGGTCTTACTCAAATCTGTCTTCCTGGGCAGGATAGAAAGATTGTGCCAATCATGGTATGGATGCCCCAGCTAAGAAATGTGACTGATATGCAAATAAGCCACCCAGCCACAGGAGTGAAATTTCTGCTTGTGGGGATGGGGGTGAGGATGGAATCTGGGGTAGGTAAAGAAGTTTGGAGATCCAGTATGGGTCTGAGTGGAGAGTTAAGTGGATTCCGGGAGATCCCCAGTCCAGTTGAGACCGATTTGAAGGCTTCCTTCAGCTAGATCCTTTGCTTTTCTCCTAGAATATACTTTAGCAAAGGCTTTGGACAGTTACTACCATGTAACTTTGCATCACCTACTTGTTTCTGAAGATGGCTATTCTAAGTGAGCAATCGCTGCAAAATTGAGAGCCAGAAAGATAGTGGGGGTGATTAGGAGTGTGGTTAGCTCCATCCTTGGCACCACATGGTTCCCTGAGTACCAATTAGGGTGCCTCTGATAGTCCCCTAAGCATTACGGGATGGTAATCACTACAGGGTCTGAGAATTATGAGATCCTTAATAAGCCTTAACTTGGAACCATTGAGCTTATTTCCTAAACATCTTTAGAACATGCTTCTGGGCTCCTGAGCACTTCTGAGTTTTTTTTTTTTTTTTTTCCTCATCCAAGAAATAATGAGCAGGATTGAGATGGTCAGACTGCTAATGACATTTTGATTTTTGCAGCTGACTATAGCATTTCTCCAGTGCTGATTCAAAACCATTACATTTATATCTTGAGGGGGGATAGAGATGGATGGTCCCCACAGATATTAAAGAAATGTGGTCCTCAGGAGGCGTAGGAACTCCCTCCTGGTGCTTCTCAGCATACGTCATCTGTGTGGCTCAGATAAAAGTTATTAATGCCTCTGGCTCATATATTGTTTCTGTGTAACATTTCCTTTCTCCTCCCCTCAACTGCAGTGCAGGAAACAGAGGCAATAAAGGGCTGAGAGTACATCTAAGTTCCCAGGCCAGCATTTTTCTTCTAATCTAAGTTGTTCCATTTACAGATGGGTTCTAGTCCTACTCTTTTCTTTTCTTTCTTTCTGTTCTCTTTATTCTTTTTTTCTTTTGGACTTTTGGGCCACACTTAATAGTGCCCAGGGTTTGTTCCTAGCTACACACTTAGGGATTACTCCTAAGTGGACCACATGGGATGCTGGGGATTGAACCTGGGTCAGTAGCAAGGCGAGTGCTTGTACAATATCTCTGGCCCCCCTGAGTCAGTTACTTATGGGCCTGGCTCTGAGTGGAATTTGCAGATTCCCTGTCCAGTGCTTTCTCCACTATGAACACAGAAATAAGGAAGTTAAATCCCTGCCCCAGTTCTCCAGATCTATTGAATTTTAGAATCCGGCTTCTCCTCTAGCATTCTCCCCTTTTGCATATCAAAATAATCATGCCCAAGAGCACTGTAAAACCATCTAATTACCCTGCTCGCATTTCTGCCTTTGTCATTCTACCAAAGTTCTCACCTTTCCCTGTCACTATGCCTTCCTGCCTAATCTCCTTCCCCCACCTGTTCCTAGGGTATATTCCTAGGAGTGGTATAGCTGGATGGTATGGGAGTTCAATTTCCAGTTTTTGGAGGAATCTCCATATCGCTTTCCATAAAGGTTGGACTAGACGGCATTCCCACAGCAGTGACTAAGAGTTCCTTCCTCTCCACATCCCGCCAACACTGCTTGTTCTCATTCTTTGTGATGTGTGCCAATCTCTATAGCATGAGATGGTACCTCATAGTTGTTTTGATTTGCATCGCCCTAATGATTAGTGATGTGGAGCATTTTTTCATGTGCCTTTTGGCCATTTGTATTTCTTCTTTGACAAAGTGTCTGTTCTTTTCTTCTCCCAATTTTTTGATTGGATTAGATGTTTTTTTCTAGTAGTTTTGTCAATGCCTTGTATATTTTGGATATTAGCCCCTTATCTGATGGGTATTGGGTGAACAGTTTTTCCCACTCAGTGGGTGGCTCTTGTATCCTGGACACTACTTCCTTTGAGGTGCAGAAGCTTCTCAGCTTAATGTATTTCCATCTGTTTATTTTTGCTTGGAATGTGTTATTTGTTTGGAATGTGCTGTTTCCTCCTTAAAGATGCCTTTAGTCACAATGTCATGAGTGTTTTACCTATGTGTTGTTCTATATACCTTATGGTTTAGGTCTGATATCAAGGTCTTTAATCTATTCGGATTACCTTCATACATGGTGTTAGCTGGGGGTCTGAGTTCACTTTTTTGCAAGTGGCTAACCAATTGTGCCAATATCACTTGTTAAAGAGTTTTTCCTTGCTTCATTTAGGATTTCTTGCTCCTTTTTATCAAAAATTAGGTGTCTGTATGTCTGAGGAACTTTCTCTGAATACTCAAGCCTATTCCACTAATCTGAGTGTCTGTCTTTATTCCAATACCATGCTGTTTTGATAACGATTGTGCTGTAATACAGTTTAAAGTTGGAAAAAGTAATGTCTCCCATATTACTGTTCTCAAGGAGTGCCTTAGCTATTCGTGGGTGTTTATTGTTCCAAATGAATTTTAAAAGTGTTTGATCCACTTCTTTGAAGAATGTCATGGGTATCTTTAAGGGATCACATTAAATCTGTACAATGCTTTGGGGAATACTTCCATTTTAATGATGTTAATCCTGCTAATCCATGAACAGGGTATGTGTTTCCTTTTCTGTATGTCTTCTCTTATTTCTTGGAACAGGGTTTTATAGTTTCCTTTGCATAGCTTCTTCACGTTTTCAGTCAGTTTGACTCCAAGATATTTGAGTTTGTGTGACACTAATGTGAATGGAGTTGTTTTCTTTTTTGTTTGTTTGTTTTTGGGTCACACCCGGCAGTGCTCAGGGGTTACTCCTGGCTCCATGCTCAGAAATTGCTCTTGGCAGGCATGGGGGACCATATGGGGCACCGGGATTCGAACTGATGACCTTTTGCATTGAAGGCAAACGCCTTACCTCCATGCTATCTCCTGGACCCCAGAGTTGTTTTCTTAATGTCCATTTCTTCCCTATCATTATTGATGTATAAGAAGGCCATTGATTTCTGTGTGGTAATTTTGTAGCCTGCTACATTGCTATATGCATCTATTGCCTTCATGATTCTTAACTTGAACTCTAATTTAAGTTTTACCTTTTTCCCCTAATTCTTTTGTCCAAATGCCTTTAGTTCCACTTTTTTCCCAGGCTTAAACCAAAATGTCAGCCATGCAAAGAAAATTGAACAGTTGTTATTGAGGAAGTGATTTTTCTCTCCTATAACTGCATCTATCATTTCTCATTTGCCTTATAATTTTTCCTCACAATTTTCCATTATCTACTTTTTTGTCTGCCTGGTCATTAAATGCTGCTATTTCCAGAATGGTTTTCTCCTATTTCATTTTTTATGGTGGCTTGCTGGTTAAAAACCTCTATACCTGTCCTTAACTATATTCCTAACCCACTACTCTGAATTTTTAATTATTTGGACATATTTATGTCTAGTTCCTTATAGTACTCATATTATACATCTAAAATAAACTAATTTTATTTTTCCCTGTCATTTTCTCTATTATTCCCTCCATGATTTCTCCTCCAATTTCTATGTCTTTCTGTTAACAAGATAAAATTTGCTGGTCACTTCAACAAAAAATGAAATCAATGTTTTAGATTTCTCTATTTTACTTTTTGTGAAAAAGTCAAAATACATTCAACTTAGATTTTCTGCATCTTAAAGAATGCCTTATGCCTTGATTACTTAAGTTTTATATTAACAAGAGTTCAGCTGTGTGCTTCATTGATATGGACCAAAGTACTTTCTCTGAATTTTAATATATTAATTTTTATAGAGAGAAATTAATATAGTTCTTTATTTATTAAATTAGTTTTAATAAATACTATAAACTAATATATATTAGCTACAATCTATAAAATAATGCAATCTAATACACAACCTATTTTAAATACACATATTTACATTCCACCTCAAAAATATGATAAGCACTTTATCCATTGAGTTTCATATCCTACTTTCCACATCAGCTCTGCTTTCTCTCAATGAATATACCAGGTAACACTGTTCTTCCTTTTGACCCATATGATTTATTATAAAATATAATAAAGATGGCCAATGAGGCAAACATATTGTGGACATGATGTAACTAAGTGAACTCACCACCAAATTGGTCTTGTTCTCTTAACTACAACTGTGTTGTAGGGATATATCTTTGGTACAAACTGGGAAGGATGCATCTGGTATTCATTTGAAAAATAAATTAAACTATTATTAGAGATTAGAGTTTGTCTTTGTGAAATTTATAATGTCTCTAGAATGATTCTGGTTGTGGGAGTGAAACCACATTTTTCTATTTAAAGATAGGAGTGGTAAGGATGCTGGCAATGCCTTTTCCCTTTGTAGATATCATTTATGTAGGTTATGAATGTTGAATGTTGTGAAAGTCTAGTGTTGTACATAAAGAACATGTCACACGTTCTCATGGATGCATCTGGAAGGGAGAGAAACAAACCTTTCTATTCTCAGAAATTGACTGCTCTCTTCAACATTAATGGGCTTCAACAGAGCAACAAAGAACATTCATGTTTATAAAGCAGATGTACCCTTCAAGGCATGGGCTTGAGCATCTACTGGGAAGAGCATCAGGTACTAATCACAGACACATACTTCACAGGTTTGGGTGTTTCTGTTTGAAAGCTTTGCTGCACAGCATTGTCCCATCACAGCCTTGACACATTGTTGATGAGAACTGCCAAGCACCGCAGTTTCATTTCTCACACAAGCAGCAGCATAGAGTTGGACGAGTTCTCCAACATGACACCACTTAGCTTTGGCTCAGCTGGAAGACAGATCCTCTCCCATGTGTACCTACCCTCTTGCTAACTCCCAGGCTTTTGTCAACATTCCATTTGTTCGAGGAAATGAAAATAAAATAAAAAATTTTTCCACCAGTGTAAACATATGTCATCCATCCCATACTAAAGCTCATATTTGGTTGATGTTTTGGAATCTAGGAGATCTTCAGAGAAAGTACAAGGGTTAAAGTTCTTGCCTTGCATATTGCTGATTCAAGTTTGATCATTGACCTTATACAGGGTCAGTTGCCTGTATAGGGCACCAAGTCAGTACCCTGAGCCTTGCCAGGAGTCATTCCTGAGTGAAAATCCAGGAGCAATCCCTGAGCACAGCCAGGGTGGCCCAAAATCAAAGGGCTATACATAATTTTCCCCACATTACCTGTGAAAATGCCCTTATATACATAGGTACAGTAGGCAGGCCACTTGCTTTGAACTTGCCTGATTCTGGTTTGATCCCTGGCATCCTGTATTATACCCTAAGCACCATCAGGAGAGTGATCTCTGAGGGCAGAACCAGGAGTAACTCCTGAGCACAGTCAAACTAAAAGTCTGGGGGAGATCTCTTTTCATTCCTTAATATAAAATTAAATATGATTATGTACTTGCATAATAAAAAGAAAGTGCTTTGTATATCTTTTCCAAGTAGGTTGGATTTTGATCATAAGAAGATGGGGCCAGAAAAGTGGCACAAGTGGTAAGGCATTTGCCTTGCACATGCTACCTAGGATGGAGCACGGTTTGATCTCTTGGTGACCCATATGGCCCTCCCAAGCCAGTAGAGTCATCAGGTGTGACCCAAAAACCAAAAAGAAGAAGGAGGAAGAGGAGGAGGGAAGGAGGAGGAGAAAGAGGAGAAGGAGGAGGAGAAGGAGAAGGAGAAGGAGGAGGAGGAGGGGGAGGGGGAGAAGGAGAAGAAGAAGAAGAAGAAGAAGAAGAAGAAGAAGAAGAGGAAGAAGAAGAAGAAGAAGAAGAAGAGGAGGAGGAGAAGAAGAAAAGAAGAAGAAGAAAAAGAGAAGAAGAAGAGTTTCACAAAACAGGATGCTTTTATTTAGGAATGATCTATTCCCATATTTCTATGAGTGCCGAGCTTATCTCTTTCATCCTAATACTAAAGGAAAAGTGAGTATCATCTTAGAGCATCTATCTCTCAAAGTCAAGATAATTCAAGATTATTCTGGTTAGTACAATTGCTCTCACAAATGTATCTGGTATCCTGTGTAGTCCTGGAGTGTAACAGAAATGTGTCCAGAGAGCCAGGAGAAACTAACTCTAGGTTACTTTGAGATTTTCATCATTATGAAAGATACTATTTGAAGGCTGAAGATACAGTTCAGGAGTTAAAGCCCTTGTCTTGTACATGGTAACTCTGATTTTATCCCAGCAACATCTAATGGTCCCCCAAGAACTGCCAGGAGTTTCCCTAAATACTACTGGGTACAGTAAAAAATTTAAGAAAAATTTACTTGTATGTTATGCAGACTAAACCATGTTTTCACAAGTATCAGTCTTCGTTTATACTTATTTGACTGACCTTTACATTTTAAATAGCCAAAAGAAAGATATCCCAAGACAAGAGCTTTGAATGATTCTTGCAATGAATTTCCTGCTTTACTTAATTTTCTTACTTTACTTTTAAATGAGATATATTGTAACTTGACCTTAAATGATAACTTCTTTCTAAAATCCAGTATTGGAAAAGAATAACTGATTAAGATCAGATGGAAGCATTAGATGAGGACTCAAATTCAAAGATATGGATGATGCTATGAGTGTAAATTTTGTTTTTTTTTTGTTTTTTTTTTTTTTTTGGTTTTTGGGTCACACCTGGCAGTGCTCAGGGGTTACTCCTGGCTCCATGCTCAGAAATTGCTCCTGGCAGGCACGGGGGACCATATGGGGCACCGGGATTCGAACCGATGACCTTTATGCATGAAAGGCAAATGCCTTACCTCCATGCTATTTCCCAGGCCCCTATGAGTGTAAATTAATATGGGGAGGGAGAAACTAAAGTCAGTTTTTGTTCATGACCTTGACTGGATTGAAAATTTAAGGAGAAAAAAAGTGGATGAGACACAGGGGCCAAGGGGTTTCAGGTGCATTGAGAAAAAAAAGGTCAAAACTAGATATCCAAGCCAAAGTCAACAACAATAGAATAAAGAGACTGAAACTATAACAAGTTAAACACAAAATGGATCTGTTAAACTAGTAGTCCGGGGGGCTAAGGGTAGAGGTATAGGATGCATGCTGGGAACTATGGTGGAGGAAGATCAACACATCAACACTGGTGTGGGAATGACCCTAATTCAATGTTACTATATGCCTGAAATACAACTGTGAAAGACTTGTAATTCACAATGGACTCAACAAAAAGTTTAAGAAAAATGTTAATGAGAGTCTGTTTCCTGTATTTCTTTTCTTTTTTTTTTTTTTTTTTTTTTGGTTTTTGGGCCACACCCGGCAGTGCTCAGGGGCCACTCCTGGCTCCACGCTCAGAAACTGCTCCTGGCAGGCACGGGGAACCATATGGGGCACCGGGATTCGAACCGATGACCTTTTGCATGAAAGGCAAATGCCTTACCTCCATGCTATCTCCCGGGCCCCTTGTATTTCTTATAAGTAAGGGAAGAAGATGGAAAAGAACTCAGATGGGAAAGGAGAGAAGCATTTAAACAACATTATTTTCCCCACATTACTTATATAAATGGATATATGGACCTAAAGTCAAATTTAGCAAAGCTGTATGATAATGGGATCAAAACACTTAGTAACTAAGTCATTTAAGTTTTGGTATAACTTTTTAGTTTATGTGACATTTAGAAATAAATTTAGGAGGCAGATAATTATAAATCCAAAATATCGTTATTATTTTGGAATGCAAGGGTCAAATTTATAGCATTATTGATCTAACTAGTACTGAGCTACATCCCTAGTTGATAGTTAAGTACAGAAACCATGCTGAAGAACAACAAGCTCCCCTTTATCCTTTATTTGTTTTCTAAAAAGAAAAAACTCATAGGTCATATCTCACAATAAGATTCAGTTAATAGCTTGTACTCCCACAATTCTCTCATGCTTTTAAGTATATTTGTGAGATAAAATCTTGCACTTTTATTTCCTGTGTATAGGTATTTTTCTCACCTCATAATTTCCTGATAACATGTTTTCATTTTTGCTCTTTAGCTCATTCTAGCCCATCAACTATTCTTCCCCAATTGATAAGTCCTTCAAATGTTATAGAGCCCTTACTTCCTTTTAGCCCCTGCTTTGGTTATCCAAATGTATGGGTGAGCTGGTCTTGAAACCACCCACATCCTGGTCCACAATGAACACAAATCAAGTCTCCTTTAGGAAACAGGAATCAAATCCACATCCTCTGTGGCACACATTGAAATTCTTGTCTTTTTTTAGCTAGTATGTATGTCAGCTCTTTCTTTTTTCTTCCCTTTTTTTGTGAACTTACAGCCTCAGATGTTCGTTAGGTTTTTGCTATTCTTCAAAAGCATTTATTTGAAAAACATGTGAATGGAAAATGAACATGCTAAACTAATTAGGATATGCAAATGTGGTTCCGTGGGACTGCTTTTTAAGTGAATCATACTTATTTGAATACACAAATAAAAGAAAATTTGTTTCAGTAACAATCTGGAAGTTAGTTCATGTGGAACAAATAAGGGCTTAAATTATAAGGATTAACTTTTCAGAATCTACTTTGCAGTTCACCTTTTTAATAGGAGGACATGTAGACTTGAGCCAGCATCCCCTCTTGGCAGTAAAGGAGGTTTGGTGAGCCTCAGAATGCTTGCCATTAAGTTTGTTCTCACAAGGAATGAAGATACTAAGAAAATTATATTCTGAGGATTTATTTATTTATATCAAGACAGTCTGAGGCAAGCAGGTGCAAAACTGTAGATCTTAAAAAAACACTTGTATAAGACATGTAAGCCATGGAATGGAAAATACATATCATATTCATTCCCAATGCTTTAGTTAATGTGTAGAAAGAACCACACATAGCAAGATAAAAGTAACATTGAAAGAAGGGACAAAAGGGACCAAATTAATGCAAAATAATGAGTGAAAGGAACAGGTTTGGGGATATTCTTTTCTATTAATTTGTCCTCAAATTAACAATATTACTTTTAATGTTATGAATTATTTTACATGCATAGAAAAGACTGTGTTTTATTAGATGATGTTTAAATCAAGAAATGAACCAGACTATAAATAGTATTTGAATAGAATATTTAGCAATAGGGCCATCAAGAGGCCATATCGGGGTAGAGATTCTTGTTTTTATGTATGCATATTTGTAAACTTGTTTATTCAAAACATTGAAGTAATACTGTGTCTTTTGTTGGATCATCTACTCTTAGGATCTTTAATATTGTTTCATCCTCAAACCATTTCTGTTTGTCTAGCTTCAGCTACTCTCAATATGCCCTGAAGAATACAGAGATAGATAATGCATGCTCTGTCTTGTAGAAAGGGCCAAATATAAAATATTTACTCTCCAGGAGAAATAGAATTCCTGTACCATTTTAGATGTCTTGCTATTTGAGTTCATGTGAACAGAACTTTTTTATTAGAGAGATAGTGAACAACCATATGGTAGATAAACATGGAGCAGTAAGTTATTACCATAAAATCACTAATTTATTCATTGCTTTGTTGACAGCAAAAACTGATTTTGAATCCTTGTGAAGATGCAGAAAGAAGATCATGGGAATGTTTTTCTGGGGAGACTTTTTAAGCATAGGAAAACAAGATGTGTTTTGAGATATAGACAAAACACTATGATGCAAAGATAGGGAGATCTATTCCTCATGAGTATCTCTCTCTCTTTTTTTTTTTTTTTTTTTTTTTTTGCTTTGGAACACTGTATGATTTTGTCCATTTACTGGGCCTAGAGTACAAAGAAAACATAATGTAGGGTCTATGGGACATTGTTAGATGACACCCAGCTATTACCCCAAACAAGGGTATTCCCCAACTTCCTTTTTTCTTTTCTCCTATCACTTTGATATGTAAAAGTCCATCTGGAACTCACTGGATCCTCTTTCAGCCAGTTGAATTTGTACTGGTAAAATAAACAGGTTTCAGCTTGACCTGAGCACAGAGAGACCACAGAGGTAAGAAGCAAACTAACTCCATGAACTCTCCTGACTGACTTGGTTTATTAATTTTTTGTGGTTACCTGTTTGAAACCTGTTCACCTGGGGTTTGAAATACTGTGCATGGGGTTATTTCATAAATGGGGTCATATTTGCAGGGTATACTTGTTCAGAGTCTAGTTTCAACAAATTCATAAACAAACCACCATGGTTGGTGAATTGCAAAGGAAGCCCACTAGTGCCACTGAATAGCAGAGTGTTCAGCCTGCTGGAAAGATAGTGACAGGAGGAAGAAAGTTCTGGCACCTTGAAGTCCTATAACAGGATAAAAATGAATGTGTATAATATAAGAATGTTTATTAAGATGATGGCCAGCCTCATAGTTGCTCTATGATGAAGCAACACACACTAGGGAACAGTGTATTGTCTCATCTCAACAACCTGTTGGTTCCAGACTTTCAGAATGGAGGTGCTTCAACATTTCTATACTTATGCATTGATGAAAGTAGGAGAAATATTTTGTTGGCCACTGAAGCATAAAAAATACCATTTATAATAAGAAACTACATATCAGTATCCTATAATAGTGATACTACATGCTATGTTTCAAGCAACAGTATGAAATTTCTGTGGGCTCAGACTGGTTATTCAAAAGTATCTGGGTTAGAATTTCAAAGATGACTCGGTGGATTAAAAGACTTTGCCCACCAACTGGAAGCTCTAAGTTTGAGCCTTCTTGCTTTCAACATTCACCAGGTCTATTCTTGCAGCCCTACTATGCCACTTGGTAGGAAATGAAGGAAAGACTATCACTAGACTAGAAAAGAAAATTTAGAGCACAGAACATTCTGCTACATGATTCTAGATTTAGCACATAACAGAATCATTAAGGACTTGTGATATGTAAGGAGAAAATACAGATCATGCCCTTTTCTGCATGATATTGATGGTTAAAGAATTTTTACATCCACCCAATACCATTAGATAAGGGCCTTATATCCAAAACATAGAAGGCACTGACGAAACTTTCCAAGAAAAAAAATCTAACCCTATCAAAAAATGGGGAGAAGAAATGAACAGACACTTTGACAAAAAAGAAATACAAAAACTAAAAGGCACATGAAAAAAAATGCTCCGCATCACTAATCATCAGGGAGATGCAAATCAAAACAACTATGAGGTACCATCTCATGCCGCAGAGACTGGTGCGCATCACAAAGAATGAGAACAAGCAGTGCTGGCAGGATGTGGAAGAGAATAGAACTCTTATTCATTGCTGGTGGAAATGCCGTCTAGTCCAACCTTTTTGGAAAGCGATATGGAGATTCCTCCAAAAGCTGGAAATTCAGCTTCCATATAATCCAGCTATACCACTCCATGGAATATATCCTAGGAACACAAAAATACAATACAAAAATTCTTTCCTGGCACCTATATTCATTGCAGCACTGTTTACAATAGCCAGACTCTGGAAACAGCCTAGATGCCCCTCAATACATGAATGGCTAAAGAAACTATGGTACATAAATACAATGGAATATTATGCAGCAATCAGAAGGTCGTGAAATTTTCCTATACATGGATGTATATGAAATCTGTTATGCTGAGTGAAATAAGAGAGAGAGATAGACACAGAATGGTTTTACTCATTTATGGGTTTTGAGGAAAATAAAAGACATTTGTGCAATGATTCTCAGAGACAAAAGAAGACTGGAAGATTCAGCTCACGACTTGAAGCCCACCACAGAGAGTGATGCGTGCAATTAGAGAAATAATTACACTGAGAACCATCATAACAAAATGTGACTGAATGAGGGAAGTAGAAAGATTTTCTAGAGCATAGGTCGGTGTGGGTGGGGAGGAAGGACACTAGGGACATTGATGATGGGAATGTTGCACTGATGAAGTTTTTTTGTTTTTAGTTTAAGTAAAAATAAAGACAAAAAAAAGAATTTTTACATCCACATCAGAGCAGAAGGTGGTATATTGTGTAGATTGAAGGCAACAGAGGACAAATGGCAAAGACATGGATCTTTCAATACCTAGTATTGAAAAGTAACAAATCATCTGCTTAGCTGAGATCCATAATTTTATTCATGTTGGTACTGGGAAAACTGGTTAATATCAGCTCATGGAATATTTTGGATATCTACAACAGTAATCCAGATAGTGAAAATACAAATCTCAGATTTCAGAAGCAGAAGTATGGGGGATGAAGGAAGAGATGTAAGGGAGAATGAACCCATTATATACAGGCAGCAGACATTCACTCTCAAAATTTTTATACTTGGTGAAAAGAATAATGGTATTTGGAGTTTCCTTGGTGAAAACACCATCTTGGTCTTGTGTCAAGATAGTTATAATATACCTTACTATGAAAATGTACAAATCTTTGAAAATTCCATGCATCTTGTTTCACATAGATTTTTATCAGACTTTTGCATTTTCTGATAGAGTTATAGGCACAAAAAACAAAGCCAGTTAATATCAGTACATAGAAGAGGCTGAAGAAATAACACAGTGGTAGGGCATTTGCCTTGCAAGCAGCTGACCCAGGACCAATGGTGGTTCAAATCCCGGCATCCCATATGGTTCCCCATGCCTGCCAGGAGCTATTTCTAAGTACAGAATAGAGCTCTGAATGCTGCCAGGTGTGCCCCTCCCCCCAAAACAAACAAACAAAAAATGTTAGTACATAGAGTTGAGATAGTACAGAAAGCAGGATACCTTGGAACACCACCAGGTGAGACACAGAAACAAATACACCAGAAAAAAAAGAATAAAAAGTTGTTACTACTGGGGCCAGGCGGTGGCGCTGGAGGTAAGGTGCCTGCGCTAACCTAGGACGGACCACGGTTCGATCCTCCGGTTCTCCATATGGTCCCCCGTGCCTGCCAGGAGCGACTTCTGAGCGAATAGCCAGGAGTAACCCCTGAGCGTCACCGGGTGTGGCCCAAAAAGCAAAACAAAAAAAAAAAGTTGTTACTACTGTACCAGAACAGGCTTAAACCTATAATTGAAGAACTTATATGAATTGCTGGGATTTTTTTTGCCTAATAAACCATAGGTCCAAGTGGCTTAAATGCCTGTTGTATTTGGAGTAACAGTTTTGATGTCTCAGAGTGGGGATTTGTCGTGGGTGGGATTCATTACAGATACTCCTTGCTTAACGACCTACCTGTTTAGCGACCACTCGCACTTACAACCATCTCTTTCCCATTATTTTATTTTATTTTAAATGTCCTTTTCCCATCTTGTAAACTCTACAGTACGGTACTGTGGTTTTTGGTGCTTTAATGTACCTACTTTACTAAACTTTATGTTCTGTAATACATTGCAGTACTGTGTGTAAATGGCACAACCTAAGCAAATTAAAACAAGTGGAAGTTTTCAGTTTGATCTTTCTCATTATTTTACTTATTCAGAATACTGTATTGTCAAGTACTATGCATATACTGTACTGCTGTATATAGTATATGTAGTTCCTCACTTAAGGACCAATTCGCTTAATGACCAAATGGAAGCTGGTCGTTAAGCGAGGAGTATCTGTACTAAGCTTGGCCTGATCATATCAACTACATAAAAGTCTAAGGGAGAATCAAAATAAAAGCAAACAACAGAACAGAGCAGAAATAAAAAGAAAAAATAAAGATCCACAGGCAAATGTCTGTAGGAGGCTCATCATAGTTTCTTTACTTCCCTTTTTCCCCCTCATCATAACACAGTCCTAATCTTGATACAGTGTCACATTGTTTGATATTTATCCTTATGAGAACAGCATTGACCAGGAGGCCAGAGATTGAGTTAGATGTCTTAGGTGTGAACTTGGGCTGCTCTGTTCTTGAGATTGGGAAGATTCAAGTATGTTATATTTTCTGATGCTCAGGGGTTAAACCTTTCTCTACACACAGGAATCACTCCTGGCAGGCTCAGGAGGCCTGAAAAGAGGTACTTCTAGTACGAGATGCCAGGGAGCAAACCCAGGTTGATGTTGTACCAGGAAAGCTCTCTAACTGCCCTACTCTCTCTGGTCTCAATATCATGCTCTCTTTAGAAACTTTGGTTTTAGCCAAAAGACAGCAGGACTATAAAAAGTGAACAGGCCATATAAAGTGTTCAAATCAGAAGCACATTAGTGAGATCAAGTGATTGTCTAGGAAACTATTAAGAAGACATAAAGCATTTGCAGTTCATTTTGATTCACTAATGAAACCAAGAGGGGCTTAGATATAAAGAAATAAAGCCCAAATTTAGAAAACAGAAATGTCATGAAACTCAAGGTAGAGTTTGGAGAGATGATACAATAGTGAAACTTTTCTATAGGAAAGAAACCACTACTAAATAGAGATTTAAAGTCAAATTTAAAACGGCAGATGTAAATTTAAAAATCATTCACATAGTGATGCATAGTACTGAATGGTGAGTAGGAAGAGGAAACCATGAATTTTCTTCTCCCCTAATAAGACACAAAGTGTTTTTTATGTTTCAATCATGTGTCTGATTATGATTTTAAAACAAAAGCCCTGGGTTGAAGGGTTAGCAGACAGACATCCAAATCTAACTCTCTGCATGAAGAATGCTGTGTTGATAAATACATAATCCTGAAATCAATCATGCTTGGATAATAGGGATGAAGAAAGGATGGATATTATATCTTCAACCTTACCTACAAAATATGATGCTTCGTGGGCATTTAGAGTTTCTCTTTATAGATCTATGCACAATAAGGGATGAAAAAAGAGTAAAAAATAAGCAAAACAAAACAGCAACAATAACAACTAAACTTCTACTACTGTATTCTAAACCAATAGATGAGCTCAAGATGTATTTCTGAGCTATAAACTCCTGGGCTTTCAGAGCACCATAAAAGCATTTTATTGGGAGCTGCAAATGCTGTCATCCACAGTTAACTAACAAATATGATAGGTTTTTAATATAATCCACTTGGTCCTTGCCAGTGCTCCCTGTCTATTACGTCATCTTGCTGTGGGCCAAGAGTTTCTTTTCCCCAGATGGCCTTCATGAAAGCTGCTGACAGCGCTTCTCACTGAGAGACTATACAACAGTGATCTTCCAATTCATTTCGTAGTACTGACAAAGAGAGGGCTGTTGATCTCCTGATGCTGAAGTGCTCTATCAGGCATTACATAGTGTCTGTGTTCTCAGCATGTTGGGGGCGTGATAAGTCATAGCACATGCTTTTTGACATCTCGCTGCATTTCACTGCCGTGTCGAGTTTCCCCAGCAGTTGAAATCAGGGTGACAGAATTCAAAAAAAGCCAAGTGTGACATCATCAGCAACTGGTGGCAGTCACTGTATCATTCATAATACTTTGCAGATGTGTTAAAAAAACAACACAACAAAACAACACACAAAGTTGTGAAAAGGTCACCACAATGATTAGGGGAAAAAATGCACAATTGGTGGTTTGGCTACTAGCCACACATTGAGATTACCCAAGTTCTGACAGCCTACAGCAGTATCTGTAATGCTTTCTTGTTGATAAGTCAGTACAGTGAGACATTTGTTAAGTCTATGCTGTTGAAAGAACTGGAAGAGTCTTTAGCAAATAAGAAAAGAAAAGAAAGAAAAAGAAAGGAAGAGAAAGAAAGAAAGAAAGAAGAAAAAAAGAAAGAAGAAAGAAAGAAGGAAGGAAGGAAAGAAAGAAGGGAGAAAAGAAAGAAATGAAGGAAGGAAGAAGTAAGAAGATGGAAGAAGAAAGAAAAAAAAGAAAGAAAAAAGAAAGACAGACAGAAGAAAGAAAAAGGTTTGCTTTATGAGATGATAAATCAGTCACCTAGGGTCCCAATAAGTCAGGGGTGACACCTTCTCGGAGGTAATTCTGCTGTGGGTGGAATGTCTCCTGACCATGATTATGCCTTGGTATTAATAAGGATGGCAGCTGCACCAATCTATTCAATTTTATGCAAATTAGCCTAGGCCCTTTGGCTGCTGGCTGCAGGCCAGGGCAGCCTTCAACTGGTCAAATTTTGGATTTATGGTTTATTCGACTGTGGCGAAGGTTTATTTCTCTGTATTTATTTAAAACCAAAGAGTACAAAGCAGTTCTGCAGCTTGATCAAGTCTGAGATGGCCGAATTGTGTGGGCTTTTCCCACCCTACCAAAAGCTAGTTTAAGTAATTGAATTAATTCCCGAATCATTGACTGGGTTCTGGCAGAATAAGGAAGGACTCTTATTTTTTATTGCTTTCTTTGGTTTAAAAATAAAAAGTTCTCAATATGGTTTCTTCGTGTTATACTATGAAGGTTAGTGAAATCAAATCATACAGGAACCTTATTTTTTTCTTTTAAGGGCCAGAGTGATAGCAAAGAGGGAAGGGCATTTGCATGCCCTTGCATGCAACCGACCTGGAATGACCAGAGTTTAATACCCAGCATACCAGATGGTCCCCTGAGCCTTCCAAGAGTGATTGGTGAGTGCAGAACAAGGAGTAACTCTTGAGCACAGCTGGGTGTGGCCCAAAAACAACAACAACAACAAAGGAATCTTAATTTTAATTGATAGAATGGATCATCATTAGCTGGATGTAAGTGTGAGATACAACCAAAGTACAGAATTTAGTTTATGAGACAGTGTAAAAAATGTGTCAAGCTGTACAAATCTTTCAGATATAAAATGAATCTTGAACTTCATGGGGCCTATGGGGAAATAATCTTGTATAATTGTTCTAAAATTTGAGGCTTAGAGGGTGGAGTTTATACATTTCTCTTAACATTGCAGTGATGTATGTTGACATAGGCAGATGACCTAGTCTTGTGATCATTTTGCAACATAGACCTACATTGATTCATTTTTCTTTTCTTTCTTTTTTTTTTTTTTTTTGGTTTTTGGTCCATACCCAGTGACGCGTTCAGGGGTTACTCCTGGCTATGTGCTCAGAAATCGCTCCTGGCTTGAGGGGACCATATGGGATGCCGGGGGTTCAAGCCAAGGTCCATCATAGGCTAGCGCGGACAAGGCAGACACCTTACTGCTTGCACCACCGCTCCGACTCCAATTCATTATTTTTATGCTTGGAAGTCATTTCATTTTATCTCACTTCTGTGTTAACAAAAAATGTTTTGAAAAACATGCATCTTCTTCATTCCAAGTAACAACCCCAAATAATCTAGCAAGCTATGGTTCTCTTATGGAATATTTCATGCAGCCATAAAATGACTTGTAATTGCATCTCAGTTTTACATATCTGCTGGATAAAATGGTCAAGGAACATATATTACCATCCTATGTGGATTAATCATTTCCTTCACAGACTTGATTACAGTACAATTAATTAGTGTAGCAAACGGATTTCTTACTGGAGTCTAACGGGGAATCTGAGCCCAACTCAAACCTTCTTCCACAAGCTTCAAAATTAATGAGGTTAGAGAAAAGAATTTAAATGGAGTTACTGGCCACCTTCAGTTCATCATTTTCAGATGACGCGAGGAAATAGGTAATATGAAACATGGCTTGGCATCCATTTGTGAACTTGTTTCCCACATTTTATTATAACTCTATCTCTGGTCCTTTTTAGTCTTCATCAATTCAGTTTCATACACGGTAACAATGAAATAGCTCATAGAACACTTGGGACCTGGGAAACTCATGCCTTATTTTATCAGATGAATTATTTGTGACCATATTGAGAGTCCCATAAAAAAAATAAGAAAGAAAAGAAAATGTAGAGCAAACACCCACCATTTTCAGCTCCTCATACCAAGATTGCAGCTAGCGATTTTTCCTCCTTCCTGTTAATCTGGGCTCTTACGGGCCTTCTTTTATTTTAAGCACAGACTCAGCTGACAGCCAGCACTTGTTCTGGTTTTGAATCAAATGCTGGCAGCATTCCCAGAATATGAACCAGTTGTTTCTTTCACACACTCTCTCATTGTCTGCCACCATCCCAACTGCTTTCAAAGCAACGTGCCATAACCAAACTTACACTTGCTTTAATGAGAATTAAAGTGTGTGAATCAAAGCAGCGCTTCCCAGGCAGCCCCTGACTATCTCTGGGGTGAGTTAGGAAGGCCCATTGAGACACAGAGTAGGGAAAGAAAAGGAGAGGAAAAGCAGACAGAAGACACTCCTCTCTGCAAACGAAGCATAGAAATTATGATCGCGTAAACACGTCTTTTTCCTGATGTGATCTATTTCTTCCTCAGCTGAGTGCCCAGAAGCAGGATCGAGAACGGGCTTATTACTGTTGTTCTCACATGGACTGAGAGCCAAGCACCCACTCTGGCCTCTAGACCACCTGCCAGTCTTTCATTTTTCTAATAATTACCACATCTTACTTCAATTTCCTGTCCTACTTGTTACTAAAATGCAACTTTGGTAGAGCATTATTACTGCTACTACTGCAAAGTAGGTTCAATTCTGTGTCTGTTCTGGTCTCTGTTCACTGCCAACACATCCAGGTTCTGAGATGCTTTTTTCATGTAAGCTTTCCCTGGACAAGCCTGAAGAAAGGCACAGGTAGGAGGGACCCTCTAGAAAGTTGAAGTGAGGCCATAGGGCTAAGGCAGTGGTTCTCAAATAGTAGGGCGTGCCCCCCAGGGGGCGCGAGGCTTCATAAAGTGGTCGCGTTTGACCCCGGCAAACTGTCATAACAAGCTAAGCCTCATGTTTATGTCTCTGTATGTCTCTGGAGCTGAGAGTTGCTGTGTCCTGCTTCAAACCCCACTTCGAAAAGCTGGGTTAAGCATCGCAAAACTTGCTCATTGTAGCCATTAATCCAGACATCACCTCTGATTAAAAAATCAGCTCAAATTATTTTATATATTTTTGTTTTGCAGGTAAAGTCTTTTTAATAAAGACACTATTTACAGCCGTGCAGTGGGGGCGGGAAAAATGTTTTCTTCTTCCTAGGGGGGCATGACAGAAAATAATTGAGAAGCACTGGGCTAAGTAAGGGAAGTGTTTTTTACTTAGAAGTAAGAAGCTTTTTGGGATCTACTAATTCTGATCTCTTTTGAATTATCACCACCTAATTTAGTGCTTGACAAAAAAGACTAAATTTTTATGATTCACCTATTCTAACACATAAATAAATTTATTGCACAAATAAATCATAGAAATGTAAAATATAAGAGGATCAGTTAAAAATTAACTAACATCTAAAACACAATCATACAGATATAAAAGTAATATGGGAGGACTAGTATTTTAGGTGAAACTAGAAGATTCTCTATTATCTTTTAGCTTTTGTTGATTTTGGGCCACATCTGGCAGTACTCAAGGCTTACTCTTGGCTCTGTACTCATGGATCACTCCTGTAGAACTCAGGGGACATACGGGATGCTGGAAATCAAATCCAGATTAGCCACATGCAATGCAAGCACTCTATCCATGGTACCATCTCTTCAGTCCCCATTACTTTCTATTTTACACACATACATGTCTGACTGAGTGAGTCACATAGATACAGTAGAGTTGCCGATTTAAATTTTGATATGTAGGTGAAAGATGAAGTTGCCTTATTTTCTACTAATGATCTAATTTCCTCACAATTGCCCTTGCTGTAAGACTCAGATAACAAGAATAAATGGATTTGATAATGGCTATCTAGATTTATTTTAATAAAATAATCAAGTATCTTTTGGGTCAATGATGAGTGTGTTGTGAAAATTTCCTATGCTCCCTCAAGTCCACAGCTAAGCACAGATTCTACAATTCTAGGTTGATAGAAAATTCATATGACTCCATGGAGGAGGAAAGATACCTTTTCCCACAGTGGCTTGCAGTAGGGTCATTTTCTCTTGCTTATTTCTTCCAGCCCTCATTCTGGTGACCACACAGGTGGAATTAGTCTCACACACTCTTTGAGGGGTTCATGCTGGTCCCAATCCTTAATGTGGATGGCCCTGGCAGTTCCCATCTTGCTTCATACTTTAATTTCAACATTCTGTGGTAAGATAAAAACCCTCTTCCCCTGTTGCTGGAAATGTTATCAATTTAGCCTCTTTGGAAAGAAATACAGAGATATCGTCCCATAAATAGGAATAGAATTCCCATATGACCCAGTGATGCCATTTCTTGGCATTGTTATCCAGAACACATAAACATTGATTTGAAATGATTTGTGCATATCTATGTTCATCACTGCATTTAGGACAAAAATATGTAATCAACCCAAATGCTCAACCTAAAGTTTAATGAATCAACAAGTGTAGTATGCATACACAATGGAATATATCTTACTGTAAGGAAGAACAAAACCATGCATTTTCTTGTGGTCTGGATGGGACTAGGAGATATCAGTAAGAAGGAAAGGAATAGACACAAAATGTTCTCTCTTATATGTGAAATTTAACACTACACTGCGAGGTAGTAATAAAGAGTCAAAAGCAGCACAATGGGAGAATTGATCCACATAAATGCGTTGATGGGTGGGATTTGAAAGGAAGGTGAATTAAAGGACTTGGGGGGATGAAGTTAGACTGAGAAGGATATGGTGTTGGAATTATGTGTATGAGAAGCCATCATTATTCATATTGTAAATCACAAACTCTCAATTAACAAAAAATAGTTTTTAAATCACCAGAACATTTTTGTCTGCACTTTGTTCTACCAATTTCCAAACCAGCCTTATGATGATGTTTCCTTCCCAATAAGACCACTGGGATTTCTGGCCCACAGGTGGTCATCTAATAGCCATAGAAATCCAGAAGTCCTGCACCAACCTGACTGTTCACTCTCAGCATTGTGCTACTACTCAAGCACCATAGGTTATACTTCAGAACTACAGTTGGAAATGTCAGTTAGGACTTTCCAGCACTTGCATTTTCCATCACATTTGCCTAGGCAAAAGACCCCCAGGTTCTAGGTATCTACCTAGATTTCATGGTATGGAAATGCCAAATGGCTGAATCTAATTCCCCTCATATCTTCACTTTTATGGGGGAAGAGAGAGCTAATTAAGGCTGTACCTATATTACTTTTACTGCTTCTTAGAAGGGGAATGCCCTTCTTCCAGTATGAAAGAACAGAGTTTGACCTTGACCATAAAAAACTAAGTTCCTTCTACAGACATATCCTGTTTTTGTTATCAGAGTAGTTTAAAACAAAACCTGGACTGAGTGATTTCTCAGAACAAAGACAAAGAACAAAGCTTACATGAAGCATTCAAGCTCTCTTCAAAGCATGCTTACTTGCTAACATGTACATTTGTACATACATGAATAACAGCTTTATATATTACAAATTATATAACTTGACATGCTTATACAATTCCATGTTTTATATTACTACAAGATATTAACAAGATATTGCAACATATAATCTAATTCTAGTATCATAATGCTTTTATTTCCTTTCTCACTCACTAAAATCTAAGTATGTATTATTTTATAATAGAAATACTTAGGGGCCGGGCGGTGGCTCTGGAGGTAAGGTGCCTGCGCTAACCTAGGACGGACCATGGTTCGATCCCCGGTTCCCCATATGGTCTCCCGTGCCTGCCAGGAGCGACTTCTGAGC
>PVKC010007784.1:0-29022 GCA_004027635.1 Crocidura indochinensis | reverse complement strand
TTTTTTTTGGGGGGGGGTCACACCTGACAGTGCTCAGGGGTTACTCCTGGCTCCATGCTTAGAAATTGCTCCTGGCAGGCACGGGGGACCATATGGGGCACCGGGATTCGAACCAATGACCTTTTGCATGAAAGGCAAACGCCTTATCTCCATGCTATCTCCCGGGCCCCCACATATATATTTCTTATAGTGCATGTCTAGTGGTAAATTCTATTAGTTTTTGTCTATCTGGGGAGACCTTTGTTTATTCATCGTATTTCATATTTGATTGATTTTGCATAGGAGTGTTCTAGTCTAGAGTATTCATCCTCAGGATTGTGAATATGGCATTCCACACTGCCAACAGTTTCTCCTGAGAAAATTCTTAAGCTGATTCTTTTGTGTGTTGATAAGCCACCCCCACTCTGCAACCTTTAGGATTTTTCTTAATTGTTAACTTTTTATAATTTACTTATTATTTGTATCTTGGTCTGTGCTGTTTGCATCTAGAAATCTTGACTTAATTTTGACTTCTTGACTTAATTCTTCTTAGACTTAGAATTTCTCATAAAGAAGTGTCTCTGTTTCTGTATCATCTTCCTCTTCAATCTATTAATGTACTTCATATTCTTCTCCTAATGATGTCTGATAGTTATGAAGGATTTTCTTTATTGTTTTTTAAATCTGATTTTCCCTCCCCCCATTGCTCATTGAGTAATTACTGGACTTATCATTACTTTCCATATTCTTTCCTTTGAAAGAATGTTAGTTTCTCCATGAGATTTTAATTTCATTCATTATATTTTCATAGCTTCAGTCTCTTTGGTGGAAAGTTCCCTCGTGGAAAAATTCCCTTTCCTCCGGCATTTTTTTTTATTAATCTCACTGATTTTATTCATAATAATTAAATTCATTGCCCACATTTCTGTGTTGTAAAATTTAGAGTGATTTTCTTAGTTAAATTAAGATTACATTTTTTTTTTAAATTGGCATCTGGAGGTTCTTGGTTTGAGCATATATTCTGCTTTCAGTATTCCAAAGTGCCTGTGTGTGTTGGGGGACAGAAGTCAGTCTTGCCTGTTTATGTATGACACTCCTTACTGTCCTGTCTTATGTCAAGTAAAGCCTGCTCTCTGAACTTCATAATCCTGTTTTCAGTTCTTTTTCTTTAACCAGCTGTTCTGCTGCTTTGGTCATTGCTCTGGACACAGACTTAAGTGAAGGAAGGAGGGAATCTTAACTTTTCTAGCCAGTTCTCTTTCTTTTGAACTTGAGAAGAAGAGCAGGATTTTGGAGCCCTCTTAGGCTCTGGTCTCTGTCAGCTTAGTCCTATTACACTGGCAGGGAGGGTATTTGGAAGAAATTGTTTGCACTGCTGCATTCTGTCCACCAAAAACACTGGGGTTTTGTCACAGCCCCTCAACCTGGTCTACTGTGGGTTGTTCCTTATCTCTGTAAAGGAATTTTTCATTTTTGATAGTAATCTTTGATTTCTCTTCACTTCTGTTGGCTGAACTCTGACTTCTGTGGTGGCAGGGAAGGGAGCTTCCCCTTCTGCTTCAAGGTCTGCTAAAACTACTGGAGCAGAGGAAGTCTGCAGCATCCAGTTCCAGAAGGTCCAGAAGGCTGATTCTTCTTTACCTTCTCTTTGGTGTCTTGTACAAATTGAGTTCCTTCAGTGTTCTGCATTCCCTTTTCCCTTTTCTGTTTCTCTCAACTCCATTGAATGTCAAGTACTAATTGGTTACTGACTGATAATCTTTAAGATATTAGTTACTTTTCTGTTTTTTTTTTTTTTTAAGGGACTCTTACTGAAGGATCTTTCCTTTGTTTGGTATCATATCCTGAGTGTTTTTTTTTTTTCTTTTTTTGAAAGGGAAGGGGCTCCCTAGATGTTTGGGGGAGAATCAGAGTTTATTTACACCTACCTAGTTGTTCTGGGAACTAGGGCATGTGATGCTATTATACGTACACACACAGACACACAGACACACACACACACATCTGTGTGTGTGTGTCCTGATATTTATTTTGTGCTACACTCCTGTGCTTTGGAGGCTCTAAGCTTCATTAAGTTCATTTATTCCTGGGGTTCCTGTCTACACAATATGTGCTCAGGCTGTTGAGCTCTCTCTAGCCTTGTCTTGTTAACTGTAGAGTTAAAAAAATACTCAGAAATGTAAAAATAGTATCTAGTAGAATTTTTCTATATTTTGATAAATCGTATCCTCTGTGTGGGACTTCAAAATAACTAAAATAGTTTTTGACTGATCAGTGTTTTCAGTTCTCTTTCTGATAAAAAGATATGATGTAATTGTTAAAAATCAACTACAGTCACACATCATGATAGTGAGAGCTTACACACACACACACACAGAGTAAATTCTCAGAGCAATTTAGTGACAAGGTCTTGACTTTTTTTTTTTTTTTATAGAATCAGAACAAAATCTAATTTTCTAGAAGCTAATCCACTGTGCTTTTTGTGTGCCTAAAACATGTTTTCTATTAGAAAGATAACCTGGGGGCGGTGAGGTGGCGCTAGAGGTAAGGTGTCTGCCTTACAAGCGCTAGCCAAGGAAGGACAGCGGTTCGATCCTAATCCCCCGGCGTCCCATATGGTCCCCCCAAGCCAGGGGCAATTTCGATCCTGATCCCCCGGCGTCCCATATGGCCCCCCCCCAAGCCAGGGGCAATTTCTTAGTGCTTAGCAAGGAGTAACCCCTGAGCATCAAAGAGGTGTGGCCCAAAGAAACAAACAAAAAAGGAAAGATAACCTAGTGGCTATTAAAAAACCACCAAAATCTGTGATATATAAATGCCATTTTAAACTGTATTAGTTGCCAGGTAATGTTCTTCCATTCTAAAGCCTTCACCATAATGCCAGCATTGTGTAAGCTATAACAGTTTAATCACCGAAATTCTCTGGCAAGCAGTGCTATAAACATTGAACTATACCATTATTTATTGTTTTTATTTAGCTTTTGAGAGGAATGAGTCATGTTCTTTGTAAAATTGCTTTTAGGAAGAAAAATTTAGATAAAGATTGACTAGCCAATTTAAATTTACATATGGACTGATTTTTATTTGTTTCTAAATAACTTGAGTGAAGTTTACTAGACAAAGTGGAGTCCATAGAATAAATTGTCTTTCTGTCATATGTTTTTGGAATTTAACTATTGAATGTGTATGGGCAACTCAGTTTGGTTTTCATTGCAATAAAGTTACTTGGAGGGAAGCAGACAAATAATTACTGTCTTTTGTTGAGAGAAAGCAGTATGATTGACCACTAGCTTCAGATTTGTATTGCAGCTTGCCAAGAATGTTGTTGTATGATAGGTATATTTTTCTGTGTAGCAACCCTGATCTTTTAATTATTGAGTCATTGTAAATTACAATATTACTTATGTTTTGAGTTTTAGGCATGCATGTGTTCTCATGAATTCATGTCAGTGTATAGAAATAATTTTAAGTAATTCATTTGGCAACTAAATGCTTTCAGATAACACAAAGATCTAACATTTAATAGCTCATAATAGTCTATTATTCCTGAAGCCAATTGTAAATCTGATGAGTAAAGTTAGCATGAAGTATATTTTAAGTATGCTACTAGCTTGACCCCTAAATACACAACTGCTATTTGATGGCCTCAGTCACTAGTTGAACATTTTACCATGTAATAACACATTTGCAATCATCATTTTCAAAATAGTGTAAATAATCACATTCTTGAGTGTATTTAAAATATATTGGTGAGCAAGTCAGATTTTACATATTTTCTCCATTGTTCATCAGGAAGACATAAACATATTTTCTTTTTTTCTTAATTATAGATATCTTGGGGCCAGAGAGATAGCGTGACAGGTAGGACTTTTGCCTTGTAGTGTCAAACCTGGGTTCAACCCCATCACCAAGTATGGTACATCCCTTGAACCCACCAGGAGTGGAAGAGGGAAGAGCCAGGAGTTATCTTTTAGCACTTCTGGATGAGGCCCCCCAAAAAAACAAAACTGATAAATGTTGAGTGTAAGAGAAGCAAAAAGCATAATTTTATAGTTCTTTTTAAATAATACTTAGATATAATATCTTTATTTAAACGCTGTGATTACAAACATAACTAGTTGGGCTTCAGTCACTAAATTTTATAGTTGTGTATCATAGGGGTTGTTCAGTAGCAGATACTATTATCACATACTTGCTTTCAAACTATGGGAAAGGATTTGGTGAATGGTACTGGTTCAGCATCTTTCATGAACTTGTAGTGAGGTATTAGCAGGCTGTACATGTCTGCAGACTTGATTAGATTGGTGTATCCATTTTTGAGATGGCTCACTCAGATAGCGGTTGGTAGGAAGTTTTCAGTTCCCCACTGGCTCTTGGCAGGAGTCCTTAATTCCTCAACATGTAAGCCTGTCTATAGGCTGCTTAATGTCCTCATACCATAGCAATTAACTTCCTTCCAAAGTTAAGCAACTGTGTGAAGGTGTGGGAAGATCTTTACCCTGAGAGAAACATGACCCAAGAAAGAAATGAAGCAGATGGAAATTGCATTGCTTTTCTGATCTAGCCTGGAGATCACTTCAGTATCACTTATGCTGTATACTGTTAATCAAGGGAGTCACAAAGGCTCATTGAAATTTAGGAAAAGAGAAAAGGCTTCCTCTTAAATGAGTGTGGCAGGATTCTGGAGAAACTAATTATTTCAACATTTGAACCGGTGGCACTAGAGGTAAGGCTTCTGCCTTGCAAGCGTTAGCCTAGGATGGACCGCGATTTGATCCCCCAGTGTCCCATATGGTACCCCCAAGCTAGAAGCGATTTCTGAGTGCATAGCCAGGAGTAACTCCTGAGCGTCATATGGGTGTGGCCCCCCAACCCCCCCCCCCCAAAACAAACAAAAATAAAACCTGTTGCAAAAGGGAGGACACTGGAATACTAGCAGATGAGTTAACATACTTGGAGGAATCCAGGATATTATGGCCATCACAATAGAGGTGGGAGAGATGTGGAGACAATACAAGAAGTTTGCCAGGGTTTGGCTGGCATTTCAGAGTGGCGGAGAGATGTTGATAAGGGAGATGAAAATGTTAGTGATGACTCCTGTTTGTTTATTATATTTAGTGGTTATGATAATACTAGTATATGGTATTGATGTACGAAGTTACTGTCCCCCACTATCACCAAATTGCCCAAGTCTTCAATATCTCTGTGTAATTTCCAGGACAACACCTGTATTTTTTGACACAAATAGTTAATTATATGTGGTACTGTTTTGTTTATTTTAAATGAATATACAGACCAATTTGGAGATGGAACCTAAGGGACTTTGTTTACTTTGTTTTTAAATGGTTATAGTTGTTGAATATTTGGAATGATCCTAAATTCATTCTAGGAAAAGTAACTTTTAATTACTTCTAGGACATTCCCTAGAAATTGAATGGTACTTGTCTACCTTTGGAAAGTAAGCAGTGTAGGTCTGAAATAATTTCAGGAGTATAGATGGCAATAAGTATAGAGAAATTTTTAGGGTATATATAAACTGAGAAGATAAAAAGGTGGTGGTAGACACTGGGGAATTTCAAAATCGAATGAGGGTGTTTTGTGAGAATATAAGATTACAGGTGATGAGCGTGTAGGAAGAAAACTATACATGTATTTCTGTATTTATACTACATCTCTATCTTTGTTTATGTCTAAACGTTTTCCTAAGAGAAAGGAATGGAATACCCCCTAGAACAGAGACGAAGTTGGGGGAAATAGAAGCAAGGGCATAGGAATTAGAAAGTTTAGAGGAGAAAAAAATAACATAGGACTGGGAGTTAAAATTATAAAGCAAGACAGTCTTTGGCTAAGATTATCCAAAGATTGAAAAAGTGATTTAGATGAAAGCTGAGGACCAGAAGGGATCACCAGGCCTTTTGGAGACAAGCCAGCAAAGGCAGATCTTGATACAGGACCTTTAGAACCTATAGGAATTTGGGAGTGTAGACAATGATTTTAGGACTATAGGATGGGTAGCCAATCTAAAGCCAATGAGTTTTCATTAGTAGACTGTCTATTAATCTAAAATCCTGTCTTTCACAGGCAGTAGTATGTACACTAGCTATTCTTAGAACAAATGTGGTTGCTGCTGGATTTCATCTACTTTTCTACTTTTGGTTCTGCCTTAGTCTATTTTCCTTGGTATCATATATAATATATAATCAAATTTTAGAAACGTTAAAGAATTGTAAATTGTTTTGAATTAAAATAGCCTTTTCAGAGAAAACAGATTACTTACCTTCCTATCTGACTCCATGGACATCAACCTCTAAGTAAATAAACAGAAATCACCTTCTTCACAATTGCTTTAGAGGACTCCACATTCCCTAGGAGGGATGGTTCTGATCTTGAATTTTTTTTGTGTGGTTTTTGGGTCACACCCGGCAGTGCTCAGGGGTTATTCCTGGCTCCATGCTCAGAAATTGCTCTTGGCAGGCATGGGGGACCATATGGGACTCCGGAATTCAAACCCATGACCTTCTGCATGAAAGGCAAACGCCTTATCTCCATGCTATCTCTCTGGCCCCTTGAATATTTCTTTATCCTGCACATTTTTTTTCATTCCTCAGTTTAAGGGGTGGGGGCTTTAAGGGCCAAAGTAAGAACAGTGGGCAGGGCATTGCCTTGCGTGTGACTTACTCATCCAGAAACCATGATTCAGTCTTCAGCACCACATATGGTCCCTCAATCTTTTGCCAAGAGTGATTGCTGAGTGTAGAGCCAGGAAT
The DNA here is from genome assembly GCA_004027635.1 of Crocidura indochinensis. Classification (NCBI taxonomy): domain Eukaryota; kingdom Metazoa; phylum Chordata; class Mammalia; order Eulipotyphla; family Soricidae; genus Crocidura; species Crocidura indochinensis. The sequence goes on along the minus strand of PVKC010007784.1, from coordinate 22,276 downwards.
AATCCCTGAGCTCTCTACCACTGCCAGGTATGGCCCGAAAACAAAAAAAGCTAGCGGGAACTTGAATAGTGAGGGGATAGGGTTTCTAACACTTCCTTTATAAGGCGCGGTAATGACTTGATGGACAAGAGCCAGCCCTTCTGCTGCGGTTTTTCTTGGTTTGGAATCCCCTTCCTCATGCTGCCAGTCATCCTCTCCTATCACCTGCTGAACTTAGTTTATTTCTTTATTTTTGTTACTTATATTTTGATAGTATCTATTCTTTGTCTAGTTCTCAAAAGAATGTCAAGTTGATACTTTGCTTGAGTTTATGAGACTGAGGTAACAGTGTTTTGTCTTTTTTCCCATGCTTTTTGTACTTTGCAACTTGCAGTACTTTGCTGACTGTCTCTTCTAAAATGACTATGCTTGAATAATTAATAAAAAGGTTATGCTGCAATAGCTAATGAAGTTGGTAGAATTTCAAAGTACGAATGTTAAAGAATTGACCCCCAGAAAGTATTCTGATGATACATACATGCATATCTAGCACTCACATAGGCGCCATGTTTGAATTATTGTACTGTTTTATAGATTTAAAAATCTATATAGAAACTACACAGAAAGATATAGTTTTTGTATGGTACATGCATGCATCTTTCAGTCAGTGAAGATCATTCATTCTAAATCAAAAGAATCATTGGAACATAGGCAAGTTAAAACTGCCTTGCTGATTTGTTGATGTCGTTATTTTGCTTCTGTTTCTAATGCTTAGTTTATGGCAGGTGAGCGATTTTGAGCCACATCTGTGTTCAGGACTTATATTCTTAGCTTTGTTCTGAAGGTCATTTCTAGTGGTGCTGAGGACCCTGTATGGTGCCCAGAAATCAAACCTGGATCAGCCATGTGCAAGGCAAGCACCTGAACTCCTGTGCTGTTTCTCTGACTCCCTAATCATTATTTTATAGACCTTTTACTGTACATGTTGCAAAGGATGTAATTTTAATGAATTTAAAGCTTTTTCGTTCTGCTGAATTATTTGATACAATTGTAATGTCTAAATAATGTCCGTGTTATAATACCATTCACTATTTTGTTTGCTTGATTTTAGTATGTAGAAGTTCTACAAAAAGAAAAGGTAGTGCTCACTTCGGCAGCACATGTACTAAAATTGGAACATTACAAAGAAGATTATCATGGCCCCTGTGCAAGGATGACATGCAAATTTGTGAAGTGTTCCATATATTTTTTAAAAGATTTGTTGTGATCCTACAGAGCTAACATTTGGACAACCACGAGGTACTGGCGCTCTTAGAGCTGGAGTGGTTTGGTGACTTGGCAGTTTAAAAGGTTAAATAAATTGTGGGCAGTGCTACTTCTGAAGGAGAGTGTTCATTGTTGCTATGTATGGACTGCGTAGCTTTGGGTATAAAGAGGAGTCTACACCTACCCCTTGTGAGAAGGCCCCAGAGTTTTCAGCCTGGGCTATACTATCTGGGAAGAGTCAGCAACTATCATTTGGGGATGGGGGGCTTAGTTTCGGAGCTGGGCTGTTTTTCTGCTAGGGATGTGAGCATAGGCTGTGCTGCTGGGTTGATGTGTGAGGTGACTTGACCCATCCTCATTTAAGTGGATAGATTTCTTAAATTTCTTGTTTACCAATCTTGCTAGATATCTCTCTGGGATATGTACATGTGTTACATCTGTGGGTATTGAAGGATGACTCCTGGCTCTTTGCTTCAGGTTCACATGTTTCCTATTCCTATGCCTGGAGATTTAGCTGGGACTAGTAGCATGCTAGTTAAGGGAAGCACCTTAATTCCTATATTACTCTTCTGTCTCTAGATTTTGTAATTTCTGGATAAAATGTCTAATTTTGTTAAAGCTTAACACACCCAACAGTGCTCAGGTGTTGCTCCTAGCTCTGCACTCAGAAATTGTTTCAGGCATGCCCCGGGGGATGTCAGGGATCTAACCCAGTTCAACCAAGTGCAAGGCAAACACCCTACCAACTATGTTGTCAATCCGGCACCAAAATTTAACCTTTTAAAAGTGGAAAGGAAGAAACTGATTTTGTCTCCTACATTTGACTTACTTATAAGTGATTCTAAAGTGCAGGGAATTCTTGCTATTTGTCTTCTTTATGTGTGAATCTACCAGTTTTTCCTTTCTGATTAGCCAATTTTTAAACAGTAAAAGCTCCCTGCCTTATTCACATATTTTGAAGATAAAATGAGTGAAGTGAAGATAAAATGCTAATGTGTATGTTATTATGGGAGCTGTAAATGCAGTGCTGTTATAATAAAATTTCATTAACATTAATATTAGAATCTAAATGGAAAAGTATTGATTTCCTGTGATTGATGTTTGTCAACTTAAATGTTTAAGTCTAAGAGTTGTGGCCTGCTTGTTCAAAAAAAAAAATCATGGCTTATAATTAGGAAATTTAATCTTTTCAGTATGACTGTCTTTAAAGTAAGGTTAATTTTACTAGCTTCCATTTTAGTAAGATTGGTCAAATAGTTAGAAAAAGATACTCAGTTGATGTTTTTTATTTGAAGTAGTTATGCTCTTTAATGTATCTGTAAATTCTGAATTGGTGAATACTAAACCATTGATCATGGAGAAACACCGAGCAAGTTCTGCAGACCTCTGGTCACATTTTTCTCAATGAACAATCCATAACTGTTTACATTTCAGTTTGGAGATAACTTATATAAAGTATATTTTTAATTCATCAATATTGTGCCAATGGCCAGCAACACTTAAGCCATGCTAATCTAGCAGTACATTTTCTCAAAAGACATACTATGGCCGCTCACTTGGGGACATTTCCATACTTCAACAGAAGCAATTCTTCCATATTGTCCTTGGGGACCATTTCAGAAACTTTCAAGATACAATTAGTGTTTGCTTTATGTGTCCAAGTCAGTGTTTTAGTAACCTATTCTATTTTCAGTATTTTATTATAAAAACTTTTAAGTGAAGAGCAGAGCTAAAATATATATAACAGTAAAGCACGAACATGCAAACTCAAAGCATACTAAGTAAAGTGCTAAAAGAACTGTTTACAGTGTGATCACTCAGTCCTTGTTCCACCACAGATGGAATTCAGATGACTGTAAGCATAAGATTTGAAGGGTTGCAAACTACTACTATCATTAAATTGTCACTTATAAATGTATTTTGAAGAGTAGGAAAACTATTAATAAAAGCGAATGGGGAGGGGGCAGAGAGATAGTACAGTTAGCAGGGTTCTTGCTTTGCACGAAGCCGATCCAGGTTATATCCCCAGCACCTCATAGCATCCCTGAAATCCCCCGAGAGTGATTCCTGAACACAACCTGGAAAAAGCCCTGAGCACCAAATGTGACCCCAAAACAAACTATGAATAGACAAGCATCTGCATATCAGATACTGGAAAAAATAAGTTGAGATTATTTTAATTGTTGGTTCAGATACTTCTATTTTGCTTTGGTTTGGGGCCACACCTGGTGACCCTCAGAGGTTGGTTACTCCTGACTCTGTACTCAGAGATCACTTCTGGGGGCCCGGAGAGATAGCACAGTGGCGTTTGCCTTGCAAGCAGCCGATCCAGGACCAAAGGTGGTTGGTTCGAATCCCGGTGTCCCATATGGTCCCCCGTGCCTGCCAGGAGCTATTTCTGAGCAGACAGCCAGGAGTAACCCCTGAGCACCGCCAGGTGTGGCCCAGAAACCAAAAACCAAAAACCAAAAAAAAAAAAAAAAAAAAAAAAAAGAAATCACTCTGGTAATCTCAGAGGACCATATGCAATGCCAGGAATCAAACCCAGGTTGGCCAAGTACAAGGCAAACACTCTACCTGCTCTGCTATCGCTCAGGCTCCCTCATGTACTTTTTTATCTTTAGAAAAGTTGTCATTTGGAGGTGGGCGGGAGGAAAAAAAAAAAAAAGAAAAGTTGTCATTTGGAAAAGCTAAGAGGTAGAATAAATCAAACTGGGATGTGACTCAATGGTTAAGTGTTTGCTTCGTAGGCTTGAGACCTGGGTTCAAACTCTAGCACCACTGGGGGAAGGAAAAGGTGCAATAAATCGAGCAACTAAATTCCATCTAACTTTTTTTCTGATTTCAGATAATTTCCATAGTGTGTTAATCGTGCATACTGAGAAATGATGGAGATATGGAATTAGCATTAATTCTGAATTTGAATCATAATGTATAGTAATGTTTTATGGTCACATCATTTACTTGCAGTAAAGATCATTTTAGTGAAAATTTTTTGTGTTCAAAAGAGAAAGATTTACTTATTTATATTTCTTTTGTAAGAAATTCATCCGGTTGACCTGTCTGTTTTTGATTCCCCATCCCCACACTCCATGTCTCCAAGTACAGCCCTAGACCACCCAGAGAGCCACTCAGTATGGCCTTGGAAGTTCTTAACACTGTCTGGATCCAGGTATCCTATGCACTACAAGGCCGGAACAGCATCTTTGAGCCCTTGTGTTGATCTATAGACAGATTCAGTCGATGAGAAACATTGAACACTGCTTGGGCCCTGGCAACTGTCCTCTCCTCACCCAGAGAAATAAAATTTCTAGTTTCATTGTGTAGCCATCTCATTTTTCAACTCTGCTTAGCAACAGTTTTCAGAGTAGAAAAGGTATCTATAGATCCATTAACCTATAGTTGTTTTATCTAAAGTATATAATTTTCTGTTTAAAATTTGATTAATGTTAGAAAAAATTTAATTTCATTAAAATCAATATAATAAGAGTAGATTTTTGCTATAGTATCAAGTATAATGGGATGACAGATATTTAAACTTTATTTTTCAAAAAAAATTTAACTGATTTACCAAGTTTTTCACAATACAGTTGTTGTTTCTGGCATTAAAATTTCCAACATCAATTCTATGCTACCAGAGTTTCCTTCCCTCCAGTTTCCCACACTACCCTAGCATGCCTCTTTGCAGGCACAAACAAATTTACTTCATATCATTTGTTACAAAACAAAGGCTGGGCCAGAGAGATAGCATGGAGGTAAGGCGTTTGTCTTTTATGCAGAAGGATGGTGGTTTGAATCCGGAGCCCCATATGAGATTTGCATTTGACATATATGTTTCCACCCTTCTCTTATTAAGGGGATAGCTAGTTTCACTCTCACTTGGCTGTGCTCTCATATGGCTGTATTGAGGACCAACCACGGATTGAACTCTTCGGTTGCAGTAGAAATTTTAATTCATGAGTTTTCTGGAGAGCCAGTTTCTACTGCTTTATGAAATATTTCTGTAGAGTAAGATAAAATAGTGAACTATTAAAAAATTATTAAAAATAGGTGTCTTAGTTTTGAATAAGTTCAAAATTTAGAATTTTCTCATCTAAGTTTATTAGCTTTTTGAACCAGATTAATATGTTTTATTATAAATAAAAGCTAATTTGAAAAACGCAAATTTTAAGTATAATTACCTTGCGTTGAGTTGCAAAGAAAATTATATTTAAACTAGTATGTTTTTAAAAATATGCTGTCTTATTCCCACTTGTTAATCAAAACCACTGAAACGTGAGCAAATATTGGTGCTAGCATGTCTTAGTAATACTTTATGTCCTACTACTACTCAACATTTAATATGAACAGCGAATTGTATTTTATTTCTATTTAATGTTTTAAAAGGTGTTGAGGTTTAATGCTTAGGGAACAAAAATCTCAGAATTTGAAGTTAAATGCAGCCTTATAAATTATTATGGTTGTAGTTTTCTTGATTTTTTTATGGTTGTAGTTTTCTAAAGTTAGCTTATTTAAAGAATATGTAATTATTTTAGGGAGAGTTGGAATGATACTTGTTCTATAGGCATATATAAAAGAAAAGGTTTTGTTTTTGTTTTTTGTTTTTTTTTTGGTTTTTGGGCCACACCCAGTGACACTCAGGGGTTACTCCTGGCTATGCGCTCAGAAGTCGCCCCTGGCCTGGGGGACCATATGGGGCACGGGGGATCGAACTGCAGTCTGTCCAAGGCTAGCGAGAACCGCAGTCTGTCCAAGGCTAGCGCGGTAAGACAGGCACCTTACCTCCAGCGCCACCGCCGGGCCCCAAAAAGTTGTATTTTTGAAGCAACTGACATAACCTTCATTTTCTTGAGTGATAGTCTCTGAAATACCAAATTTTTATTGAGATGTACCAAAATGAGAGATTTGTACATTCTGCACAAGATGATACAGTGAAAATAATGTGACAAGAATGGGGAGAATTGTATTACCTAATTCGAGATCTATCTAAAGTTACAATAATATAAATGGTGTATTATTGGCATAAAATTTAACACATAAATTAGTAGAACAGAAAAGAGGCCCAAAAAGTTAACCATATAAATGGTCAGTTGATTTCTTAAGATAAGTCAGTATGGAAAGGAATTCAGCAGATGGTGCTAGAGTAACTGAATACTCATGGATATCAATACATGCCAGACTTGGTTTTATGTATATAAAAATTATACAGGTACTGTATCTAAATATAGATGTTGAAAAATGAAACTTCAAAAGAAAGCATAAGGCAGTTTTTACTCATGCATTAAAAAAATTTAGGATATAAAGGGGGAAATAGTTAAGTTAAATTGTGTCACCCACCCCCCCAAAATACCTTGCAAAAATAAAAGTCAGAGAGAAGAAAGCTTGTTTAAAATTGTTTTAAAAATTAACGTACAGAGGAGTTGATGTGTGTAGAGCAGTTGATATCACAGGTTGCTGGTGAGTAATGCAAAATGTTATTAGATACTTTCAGCAATAGATTGGCAGTTTGCATTTAACATACCCATATATGATACACCGAAATGGATTGAAATTTGCCCCTTCACCTCCAAAAAATACGTAATGTAAATCCAGTGCCTCAAAACTACATAATCTGGCCTTACATGAGTCGAAAATAGTATTGTTAAAGCTTTCAAGATAAGGTTGTACTGAAATAGGAAGTGCTTATACATAATGACTTTAGTTTTCACAAGTAGGAAAGACACCTGGGGAGAGAAAACTACCAGAAGATTGAGACATAAAGGACAGCACAATTTGAAGGTGGAAGCAATGATTGAAATTATGTAAACCAAACCTGCAGAAGATTGCTGACAATACCTGAAGCTGAGGGAAAAAAAACCTTCCTAGAGGCTTCAACAGAGCATGACCCTTCTAAACCCTTTGATTTCACACTTATAACCTCTGTGACTATATGAGAATAAATTTCCATTTTGAGCCTCCCAGATTGTGATACTTTGTAATGAATGGCAGCTTTAAGAAACCAGCATACCCAGCAATTGCATAGAAATGCATTTACTTAGGAGAAATGAAAGTATTATTATGTATTTTACTTGATATACTTAAATACTTAAAGTAGTTATATTTCTGACAGCCAGAATTTCTGAAATCTCTCCATTATCTAACATCTAGGTAAATAAATTGTGGCAAGCAAATTGCGGTTTATCCACATGTACATATCACAACATGAGTGAGTCATGAGGGGTTAAGTTATTTACAAACAAACCCAGTCAACAGTATTTTAAGTATCATAAGCTTCTGCTGCCATGCCATTTCTGGAAAAAGCTAAACTGATGGGACTGAAGACATCGGTAGTTGCTGAGGGCAGGAGATGAATAGAGGAACACAGCAGCTCTGTCATGATTGTGATATTACAGAATTGTGTTACATATATAAAAACGTTTAACTGGGGAGAAAATCTGAAGGGCTTTTCAGGTAGGAGACTTGCCTGGATTTGATTCCCAGTAGCACAGCCAGTAGCACCAGGATTAGTTCACAAGTTCTAGATGAAGGACCTTTTTTTTTTTTTTTATGAATGAATGATTCTAATTTATTCCTTTAGGAATCTGATTAAATATTTCAACTGTAATATTTTTGGCGTTTACACTCACCAGCTAAGCTTATGGTTTGCTCCTGAAAAGTACCCATAGATGCTCCTGTTGGTACTTGGACACTGTACCAGGCTCTGGCCCTCAGATGTGCAGAGCTTGCATTTTCGCTCTCTTAGCTGTCTTTCCAGCTCCGATGAAAATGTTTTTTGTTTGTTTTGTTTTTCGGTCACACCTGTCAGCACTCAGGGGTTACTTCAGGCTCTATGCTCAGAAATCGCTCCTGGCAGGCTCAGGGGACCATATGGTATGCCGGGATTAGAACAGCTGTCCTTCTGCATGCAAGGCAAACACCCTACCTCTATGCTATCTCTCCGGCCTGTGATGAAAGTGTTTTAAAAGAGATACACTGATTGGTTACATTGATTAGATACTAAATATACTTTTTACATTTGAATAAAAAATACTTGTCTGAAGATTGTACATGTGATAAAATTTCTGATAACATTACTAATCATAGAACTAAAGAGTTGCATCTCAATTTCAATGTAAAAATAATGGACTCTAGAAAAAGATTCTGTTTAAGGAGTTGAAAACAATTCTGATGAGATATGAAAATGTAGAAAATAACATTTTGCAAGTGATTTATGTGAAGTGACAAATATCTCTAGCTGAAGTTAGTATAGGAAGTAAGGAATTTTCCTTAAATATGGCCTATCCTGTTTTGTAATTACTGGCACTAATGTTACCTTGAACACAGAGACAGGAGTAAGCTCCATACTTGCTGGGTGTTATTTCAGGTTGTCAGTCCCTTTCCCCAATATTTGTAGCTAAACTCTAGTATTTTAAGTTGCCATTTGGCACCTACTTCTTAAAACAAATAAAAGGAAGGGTGCACTTTTTCTCTATCATGTGAGAATATGAAGAATTCATTTATATTCAGGCATGCATAGAACTTTCTCTTATCCCCATTTAAACAGAATTGATTGATTCTTATTCATCCTTCCCAGAGACATTGAAGTATCATATTACATTGTACATAATGTACTTATTGTGCTATTGTGTTTATCATCTGACCTGAAAATTTGACAAGATGGAAGCTTATCCCTTTTATACCTAGCACAGTCTGCTGTGCCTGACTTTTGTCTTGATTTTGTTTCTGATTTTGGATCACTCTTAGAAGTGCTCAGTGTCTGTCTACTCCAGGAAGTGCTCAGCAGACTCATTGGTGCCAGTCATCAAACACAGGACTCTGGCATACAAGGCTTGCACTCTTAGGATTTTGAGCTGTCACACTCACTTGTACCTGATTTCTGATATACATGAAATTAGAATATATGTAGTGATTTTTAAAATTGCTTGTAAAAATCAGTCTTGTGCCTGATAGAATAACCTTTATACTGCTTGACATTTATTTAACATGCATTTATTGAGTAAGTGTTATTTAGGAAGCACTACATAGATTGCCTTGGGATATATAAGATATGCTATAACATCTATTCATGTTAGAGTGAAATATAAACTAGTATTAGACATAATGTGAAGAATGGTGATGGTGCTTTCAGTGAGTCATAGTCTAAAAATACTAGGAAAAATACCTGTTTAGTCTGATGACAATGGATATCACTTTTTAGTAGTTTTAATACTCAAAATAATCATAGCATAAATGTCATTTAACAAAGCAGCTCCTGGGATTTTTAGAAAGTCATTCTTTTTAACTGTCTTATTGTTCAGTTGATAAAGAGTAGAGTAGTACAGTTAATGAGGTATTCTTTACCTACAAGAGCAGAAACTTGAATTTTCTTAAGTAGTCTCTTAGAATTTAATTTCTGATGCTTTAGCACACTTCCTTTTCTATAAAGTACAATGAAAAGTAAATCTTCAAAGATGTGCTGTGTGCATGTGCGTTCTTGTTCCCCTTATGGGGCATCAAATAATACTTGAGATAAAGCCTTTTACTTTTCTCCTGGGGTCAATGAGCAATACTTCAAGCTTAGTATGTAATATCTTTTCTATACATCATCAGTCTAGTTTAATACAAATTATTGCTGTCAGTTTGCTGTGAGTGCTTTGCAGCATAAGAATTTTTCATACTGTAAATTGAGATGGGACTTTATCTAATAGAATTCTTTTCATGATGAGATTTTTTTTTTTTTTACTCTTTTACTCGATTGGTAGCCATGTCTTTACCATTGGCGATTGAAGCAAAAAGACATATTTGTACCATCAGAACTGGAGAGTTATCTGGCATTTTTATATTCATGTAGTGTATGTGCTATATTGTTGGTTTTCTGCTACATTTATCAAAATGAATTTCAATATATTAAATTATTCAAATTTTATCAGTTACTGATATCACCATAACTGTAGTTTCAGGATCTATTCTAGAATACTTAATTGCATAAGTTGTGGCATGTTCAGCCTGGTGTATCAGTTCACAAGTATAAAGTTTTTCCAGAATTTGTAAAAATGAGACAAAACGAAACCAGTTTTGTTGCCTTTGAGTTAGAATACGCATATGACATTGTTGTGTTTTGTTTTGTCTTACGACCTCAACGATCTTACTCTGCAGTAATTATTAATCTCTGCCTTTGGGAATTTTTGATATTTTATGATTCCTGCCTTAGCCTCATCTACTATCTTCTTGCTTGACCCTCCATCAGTGTGATCTACCCAAAAACCTGAGTTCAAAAAGAGGAATAATGCACTTTAGGAGGAGGATGGGCCTTGCATGGTTCACGTATAATTATTGTACGATCTTTCTTACTATGACACAAAAGCAAAAAAATGCACTGTAATTTCTCTGTACATATAGCCCCTATAAATATTTTTATCCATCTTTAGAATATTTACATATCCTGTATTTTTGTTTGGGGCCATACCTGGCTGTACTCAGGGATTACTTCTGACAATGTTCAGGGTTTGTGTGAACCAAGGATTGAACTGGAGTCCTCTCATTAGGCAAGCACCTTACCCAGTATACTCTTTTTCTGTTCCTGAAACATTTACTTTTTGTTCTCTTCTTGGGTCACATCTGTCCTGCCTTGGGCTTACTCCTGGTTCTGTTCTCAGGGGTCACTCCTGGTATGAAAGGCAAGTGCCTTACCTGCTATACTATATCTTTGACCCAGGTGGTGTGGCTGCACAAATTTTGATTACTGCTAAAATACAATTCTTTGATCCTTTATTGCATTAATTTAAAATCTTAGTTTTATTTTTGTGGTTATGTCTTATTGAAAAAAAGTAGTTTAACTAGTCTCTTTTTATGACCTAGTCAGTTTGAGTCTTTATTCTTTTCACTTTTTTTTTTAAGCTATACCTGGTGTTGTTCAGGAATTACTCTTAGCTACATGCTCAGGGACCATTCCTGGCAAGCTCGGGGATCATATGGAGTGCCAAGGAAAAATATTACGTTGGCAACATGCAAAGCAAACACCCAACTCCACTGTATGGTGCTTGCCTTGCATGTCCCTCTAGCCCCAGTTTTGAATCTAGTTGTTGTTTTGTGATGAGCCTCCCGTAGTAGGAAAAAGTTGTAGCCACATTCCTATTCTCTTGGGACAGATTTTTGGGCATGGATTTTTTTTTTTTTTTTTTTTTTTTTGTGGGGGAGGTATATCCAGTGACATTGAGGGTATCATATCTGACTCTGCACTTAGAGATTTCTCCTGGAAGGCTCAGGGGATAGAACCCAGGTCCATCCAGGGACAACACATGCAAGGCAAATGCCCTACTGCTATGCTTTCGCTCTGGCCCCGAATATAGATTTCTTAATCAAGTAACTATTGACACATAAGGCTAAGGCATCTATAAATAGTTGCACTTCCTTTTTCCTCCCAACATCAGTATGTGAACAAAAAGACTATCCCACTAAACTTTCGCCCACAATACTACATGTTGTAGTCTTCAGATGGGTTAGGTATTTTTAATTGATTTTTAAAAAATGTTCATAATATAGTTGTTTTCACAATTATACCACCATCAATGTGACCATCCTCCATCATTGTCTCCAGTTTCTCACCTATCCCCAAGTCTGCCCCCTTAGCTGGCACAACATATTTCTTATTATAGTAACAGAGTGGCAAAAGGAATGATCAGAACAAGTTCAGTTAGAATTGAGAAAATTGTTATGTCTTACAGTGGGGTCATTGGGGGGCTTGTTAAGCTTTTTATTCCTAATTGAGACTTACACATTATTGTTTTAATGAGCTTAGTTGGAGTCTGTGCCACTTTTCCTTCCAATTTTGTGTGTTCCTACTGGGGTGTCAGTGTTGAGGAATTTGAAAGTATTTATTGGCCACATATGCGACCACATACTCCAGGAATTTAGGAATATGTAGAATGGTGTCATGAGTTTACATGGCAGTGGGCATCTGTGGGGTGTTGAGTTTGGCTCCTAGGATTTCTGGAAGTATTGGGCAGGAATGAGGGAGATGCTGCCTGAGTTTACCCTGCCCTTTTAAAGAAGAACCTAGGATTTTTGTCAGTTTGATCTTGGCACAGCACTCGAAGCAGTGGCATTGGGCTGTTGACATGGCTGTGTGAGATGTGGTTGTAGCTGCCAATGCTTGGCAGGGTGGACACTCAGCCTACGCCCTTTCCAAGGGACCCCAGAGTTTTCAGCCAGAGGATTTTTGTACTTAAGCAGTGTGGCTTCTGTTTCTTCTGAGATTAGTTGGGAATCTGTGGAGCTAATGGGACAATTGTTAATTTTACTTGGTGGTAGCTGTGGATGTGAGTTTCGGTCCAGGTCTTTTCTTAAGGATTATTTGACTTTCCTGAGATTGAGTTGTCAAATGGACGAGCAAGTATCACATTCAATAAGTACTTGTAAAGTATGGTAATACATATAAAATATTACAACTAAATATTTTGAAGTAATAGTTTATATGCAGTAGGATGATATTTACATTTGAAAACTATGTAGCATGTCTTCCAGCCAGGGCATTATAGATAGCAAAATATGGAGGTTTTAGTCAGAGCGGAATAAAACAGATTTTCTAGGTAATTGTTAATAGTAGTGATTAAGAACATGAACTTGTTTAAAAAGGCTGTTTTCTATCAGGTTCAGTTACTAAGTATTCAATTTTAGCTTGTTTGTATAGAAATTGCATTTGTAATTTCTAGTTTTCAATCAGAATTATTTAATGTGCCAGGATTAGTGTATTCTGATGTAGTTAGTAATAAAGCTTTAGTTCACTTAATGTTAGTTACACACCTAAAACTTTTTAGATCTGATTTTGAAAGTATTTTATACCATATTGATTATGTAATAATCTAATAGTGTTACTGATTATTGTCCTACATTTAATTTCAAAGGACTTAAACTCCGAAGTTTCTCATAGTTTGTTTTTAGTCATTAAATACACCGTGATCCTTTAACCCCTTACATTTGAAAAGTTGTTTTTCTTTTCTCTTAATATTTATACTCTTTAAACAACATTTGGTGTTAGGAGTAAAGCTTCTGGGCAACTTGTTAGTAGTAGCTAAATATACCGAGAGTCAAAAGTTACACATTTTCACCTGTTTGCAAAGGAGTTAGAGCTAGATAGGATTTTACTAATCTCTAATAGCTGTACCTTATATTTATATAGTTTTTAAGTTTGCTTCTACTTCATTAGCAGACAGGAGACAGGAAAAAGGCAAGAAACCATGGAGTAGTTAGAGCAAGCATGCTTTTCTTTCAAGGGCTAACACTAGGTCTGTTCCTTGCCTCATATTAATATTGGGGCAGGAATAAAGCTGTGACTGGTGGTGTCTAGAAGACAGTGCAGTTACAAGGCACTGAACTTGGCTACTATACTGTATCATTTGAGCTCTGCAAGCCGTTAGATTAAGAGGTTATCCTATGGGGCCAGGGAGCAGGGGGTGTAGGACATATCATTGTGTTCAGGGATCATTCCTGATGACCATACATGGTGCTTGGACATTGATCTAGGATCAATTGCATGCCAGGGAAATGCTTGATCCATTGTACTATCTCACCAGCCCTAATTCCAAAGACATTAGACTTCCTTGGCATTATTTTTTACTTTTTAGGGGTTAGTGAAGGCACACTGGGCTTACTCAGGCCTTATTTCCTACTCAGAGCTCAAGGAAAACTAACGAACATTCTTAGGGGATCACAAAATGCATTACAGTGCCTATTATCAAATCCAGGTCTCTGTGTGAAGCTCTTTCTCTTGGGGGTAGAGGAGATTGGCAACACCTAATGACATTCAGGGGTTACTTTTGGCTCTGCTCCAGGGATCATATGGGATACCAGGGATTGAGCCCTGGTCCCACTTAATTCAGCTGCATGCAGAACAAATGCCTAATCACTTATCCTATTGCTCAGGTCCCTGCGCTATTTTACTTTTTTTTTCCCCATTTTTATTTTACTTTTACACTCCATTATTTTACTTTTATTTTTAACAACAAATTTTCTGATAAAACATGTTACATAAGCAAAATATCTATCTAATTATACCATTTATTTTATAATCTCATTTTGCTGCTCATCAATCCACTTTTTGTTTGTTTGTTTGTTTTTGGGGGAGGGGCGGTCACACCTGGCAGCGCTCAGCAGTTACTTCTGGCTGTACGCTCAGAAATCACTCCTGGCAGGCTCGAGGGACCATATGGGATGCCAGGATTCAAACCACCGTCCTTGTGCACGCAAGGCAAACACTTTACCTCCATGCCCCTCTCCAGCCCCATCAATCCACTTTTTAAGGTAATAATAGGGAACGTGTCCTTAAGAGGTAGGCATATCCATTACTAAAAGAAACTGAGCAGTAGTACCTTGATAAGTTCATTGTGATTCAGGGATTGGAACGATAGTACAGTGGGTTAGGTGCTTTCTTTAAATCTTTGGGGTTCAATTCCTGGAGTACCATATGGTCCCCAAACATCTTAGCATAGAGCTAGGTATAAGTCCTGAGCACCTCCAGATATGGCCCCCAAGTTTAAGAAGATTCACTGTAGGGGCCGGAGCTGTGACACAAGCATTAAGGCGTCTGCCTTGCCTGTGCTAGCCTATGACTGACTGCAGTTCCATTCTCTGGTGTCCTATAAGGTCTCCCAAGCCAGGAGCGATTTCTGAGTGTATAGCCAGGAGTAACCCCCAAGCATCTCCGGGTGTGACCCATAAATCCCCCCAAAATAAATCCAAACATTGTGTTGATGAAAAAACACTATAGCCTTACACCTATTTGCACAGTAGGAATAATGATAAACCCAGTTATTATATCATATCTAAGTGAAATTTTTCGTTCCCTTTAAGTCATTTCTGTTTCTTCCTGATATCACATAGTTCCACAGAACCCACACTAGGTGTGGCCTGGAAACAAAAGAAAAATCCTGAAACAATTTTTTTTTCTTGTGGGTTTCTACTTCCCCCAACTTAGTTTTGAATCTTGATTGTATGTTTATTATGTTTTATGATAAATAACACATCTTACATTAAATCAGAATTGGGTTCAAGGGTTTGGAATTTATGAAATGAAATAATATTTAAAACTCCATAGATACTCCACATGGCAACCAAGTGTAAAATATGTCATTTCAGATGTTAATTAGGACCTTCAGTTGGTAGTTAAAGGAGTTACTTTTAGAGATAGCATGGAGGTAAGGGGGTTTGCCTTGCTTGCAGGACAGTGGTTCTGCCCCAGCATCATATGATCCCCTGAGCCTACCAGGAGCGATTTCCGAGCATAGAGCCAGAAACCTGAGTGCTGCTGGGTGTGACCCAAAAACAAACAAACAAATAAAAAGTCATCTGGGAGATTTTCCCCATTCTTCAGCTTCTCTTCCCTTACTTAATACTTGAGTGAATGTTAACTGATGGGAGGAGAGCCTGGTGTTTCACAACCTTTTTTTTTTTCTACTTTGTCACCCTTCCAATCTTGTTTCCTGCCTGTGGTTCCCCAGTTCTTAACAGTTGGTCCCTTGGTTTCTTGCTGTGGGTTTCCTCCATGTATCCTAGAGAGCCATGCGTTACTAGTAAGCCTATACCTTAAATATGTTATGATAAAAAATACTGATTGGAGAGTGGGGACACAACTCAGTGCTCAGGTTACTTCTTGCTCTCTGCACTAAGAATTTATTCCTGGCAGGCTCAGGGGACCATATGGCATGCCAGGGATCGAACTCAGGTCGGCCACATGTAAGGCAAACACCTACTGTTCTGTCCCCCCCACCCCCCTTTTTGCTTTTTGTGCCACACCCGGTGACACTCAGGGGTTACACCTGACTATGTGCTCAGAAATAGTCCTGGTTTGGGGAACCATATGGGATGCTGGGGGACGAACCTAGATCCTTTCTAGATTAGTGCACGCAAAGCAAACACCTTATGGCTTTTGCCACCGTTCTGGCCCCAACCTATATACTATTTTTTAATGTTCTTTTTGGGTGATGGTTTCCTTACATGAATGCATATACCCAGTATTAGTCTATGACCATAATTTTGTGGCAGTATTTTATGGTTATTTCTTAAATTGTCTGTGAGGGCAGAGAATGTGGCTATTCTGGTCATCACTATTTTCTGTTCCCTAACTGTTCAACTAAAACTACTCAGCACATGGTATTGTTAGGTCCAGAGTTGAAGGATGAGACCACATAGTTGGAGTAAAACAAAACAAAACAAAACTATTCATTCAGCCACAGGCCCCAAACTGAGGTCAGGGCATCTCCCAGAGGAACCTTGCCAAGTTCACAAGCCAGTTTATATAGAGAGGAGATGAGGAGATTCTAATGATTTTTAAGATGATTGGCTGTTGTTTTCTAGAGTACATTCCTACCTCTCTCTTGGGTCCTTTCCAGATAGGCTATCTGGTATGGCAAGGTAGTTCTGGGTTGTGTTAATGGAAATTTAGGCTTGAGGAAGAGAAGCAAGCCTGAGATGTCTACAACATGTAGTCCTTTACAAAATGGTGTCCTACCTTGTGCAGAACCCAAGACCCTGTAGTATGATAGTAAATCATTAGCAAGGTGTTTTGGAAGTGCTTTATTGTTACTTATATTAACTTCTTATATTGTAAAGCTTTATAACTAGTTCACTGAAAAAGAGGAATTTTCACCATAAAGCAGAATGTAAGCAAGATTGACTTATTGGCTTATTGAATTTTTGAAAGCCCTTTATACGTTAGGGATTCAGTGAGGGATACTTGCCACATCAGATATTAAGCTCTGAATAAAGATAAGACAGCATAGTTTTTGGTAGAATCTCTTTCCATATACATCGTCATTATATCAGATTTCAAAATCATACTATACAAAAGATGAAGAAAAGTTAATGGGTACAGACAGGCACTTACACAGCTCAGTTTAGCTTCATGGAAAACTAGATAAGACTTGACGCATCTAGCAGCTTGTATTTGTACTACACTCAGTCATAATGTCTTTAAAGTAGAAACTTAGGCTGGAGCCTATGTAGGATGTTTGCCTTGTGCGCGATTGACCTGGAATTTGGGGCTTAGATTCTTTTTAGAGGAAATCAGTACTTAACTAATATTTTCTTTCTCTTATGAAAGAGTCAGTTCATAGTGTTAACGTACCCATGTATATAGATTTTGGTAGAATGTCAGAATCACTCATATTCATTGTTTGTACCTACCATCTTTCAAAAAAACTATTAATCTTTTCTTACTATTAAACTGGTATGACATTCACAGTTTCTCCAAATGAATTCTTTCTTAGTCTATTAACGTTTTTTATTTCTCTATATTATTCTCTGTAATATATCTCTCCACTCTTAGCTTTTTTTTTTTTTTTTTTTTTTTTTTTTTTTTTGCTTTTTGGGCCACACCTGGCAGTGCTCAGGGGTTACTCCTGGCTCCATGCTCAGAAATTGCTCCTGGCAAGCACGGGGGACCATATGGGACACCGGGATTTGAACCAACCACCTTAGGTCCTGGATCGGCTGCTTGCAAGGCAAACACCACTGTACTCTCTCTTCCGGCCCTAGCTTCCATTTATTTTGCATGTCTTAGATGTGCTTGTCAGGCTGCCCATGGAGTATTGTGAAGTACAAGTGACTTTTATACCAAATGTCATCTCCAGCCCTTATTCTGTTTACCTTAATCTAACCATACCATAGAACTTCAAAGATAAACTCTATATAACAAGGTTCTGACAAATATTTCTATCAACAGCTCAGAAGAGTGTCTCTTAGGCATTTCTTTTTTATTTTTAAAGATATCCAAAGACAGTTCCTTTTCAATATACTTTAATAAAAGGCAAATCTGTTTCAGCCCCCACTATAAGCTATCCTTAATGTTTTCTTCATTTTCATTGGCCATATTTTTAAACCATAACCGATTGGTTTCCAGTTATCTCCTGCCATCCTTTTTTTCTCTCATACCACCTTTATCAACCATCATTTCTACCTAGTTTATAACTCCACTCTTTTAAACTTATTTTGACATAGCATTTGAAGGAGCTTTTAAGATGTAAGCAAAAATATTCTTCCCTTGACATAGTTTGGTGACTCCCTGCTGCTTTTATGATGGCATGTAACTTTAACCTGACAAGGGCCTGTGCATTTCTGTTTTCCTCATTAGTTTGTCTTTTTTTTTTTTTTTTCACATACTCCCTCATATTCTCTTAGCCTATGCCACATTGACCTCATTGCAAGCCATCTTGTATGTTATTGTCCTAGGGTGTTTGTTTGCACATGCTCTCCTGCTCTCCCTTTTAACCTTCTAAAATTTACTACTGAGTGTTTAAAATATAGCAAGTATTGCTTCCTCTGAATCTTCTCCCTTCCTAACTAGATTACTTGCCACTGGGCACAGCAAAGATCTGTGTTTTGTGGCATTTTTCAGTTTCTCACCACCCTTCCTCTCCTTCCTCTTTTCTATTCAAATGTGTCTCATTGGAATAATGCCTATCCTCTGTAAGATATCAATGGCCTTTATCTTTAGATCCTAAACATAAAGTAATTGTTACAAATCTCAAGTGAATAACTGCCTTGCCTTTACTTTTTTCTTGAATCTTTGGAATGAAAGCAAATTTGCCTATTGCAAAAGCTTAACATGCATCTTTTAGATTTAAAATCATATAACCAAAAGGCACAGTATAAAGTAGCGCTCCTTTTTTAGATATTAAAAGTTCTTAAATTTATCAGAAAAGGGTTTGGGAGGGGAGATTTGAATGGGGGGGGGATAAAGTAACATATTTTAAGACTTAAAGATATTAAATCTTCTCTTTTTTAATATAATTAATTCCCTATATTGTGTCCTAAGACATCTTTCTTCTCCCCACTGTCTTTCCTTTTTTGCATTTTGGGCCACACCTGGTGACACTCAGGTGTTACTCCTGGCTATGAGCTCAGAAATCGCTCCTGGCTTGAGGGACCATATGGGATGCTGAGGAATCGATTCGTGGTCTTTCCTAGGTCAGCGGATTCAAGGCAAACATCCTACCGCTTCTCCACTGCTCTGGACCCTGAGTGAGCCTTGGTTTTCTCATGTGGTGCTGGGTCATTTACACTGTGTCTCATAGTAATAGTGATGGCTAAGTGGGATAATGTTCAGCATAGCCATTCCTCTCAGATGTAGGTGCTTAATTGTTAAAGATAGTTACTGTTACTTAAACTGCTGTAATATAGTCTTCTAAATCCAATGGTTGCTTTCATTTCTGGTCTACTTAATTTAATTAAGTATATTCAACATACTAGGAATTTTCCAAAATTCTGCCCTCACTGATAACCTTGTTCAAAGTATATGGTTCTTTGAATGCTAAGACTGTATTTTTTCTGTTTTCGATATTCTAGGAGATATAGAACTCTATAGGTTTCAGTTTAGAGAAAGTTGAGGTTGATAAGAAAGGTTTTATTAAGGGTGTTTGAATTAGCAAGTTGAAGTGAATGGTAGTGGGCATTGTTGATGTCTATTTGTTGGAGATATAGAGGCTGGGGATTTCCTGGACAAAACAGCCTCTTTTTTTAATTTTTTATTCTTTTTATTTATTTTTTAATTAGAGAACAATGATGCAAAGATAGAGGACAAGGTAAAGTTACCGTGGAAGGACAATCACCAATAAACAGAGTTCTCAGAAGAAATCCCGTTGCTAACACCTTAATTTTGAACATACAGTCAAGGAACATTAAGAAGAAATAAAACAGAACCCATGTACAATTACTTTGTCCCTTAAGTCTCTAGATATACATGATAACATTTCTTAGTGGTACACAAAGCAATTTAAAGCCATGGTATTTGTTAACTCCTTAAACATTGAAGGCATAGTATTTTTTACATTTTCATGCATATGCATATTAGTTTATATTAATCTCAAAAGTTGAAGTAGGTTTTTTTTTAATTTAAGGTTTAGAGTCAAAGGAGCAAAGTAAAAACGGTGTTAGAGTGGCAATTATTGCTTGCATAGGCCCACCAAAATATGGGTGTCATGGAAAGGAAAAGCCTTGACATAATAGAAGGAGACCCTATCCCTGAAGTTTCCTGGCATAAGACCAGCTCTAGGTTCCAATAGTTTGTCTAATCCAAGTCCTTGTCTGTAGTGCCAATACAGTTCTTTTGTTTTGTTGTGTTTTCAAACCCTGTCTGTTGTTGGCAAAAGATCCCGGAATCTGCATATCCTACATTGAAGTCAGGCTGGTGTTGAGCGTCCTCTAGTAGTAAAGGGCAATACAGAGAGCCCTGTCCAGTAAGCAGGACATTATTGTTGTTAAGTCTTCTCAGTGTTAAGGGAAGTCTCTTTTGAGTAGGTCGATGCCAGAGCAGTGGTAGGGTCTTCCCTGGTAGAGGATTGCTTCCAGGTTATGTTATAGACAATGTTGGATGTTTTGTAGGTGGCTTCCCTAGTTCAGGGGTGAATGGAGAATGCCCATTCTTCAAAACAGCCTCTTTTAAATGCTTACTGATTTTTAAGTAATACTTGTTTAAAACGTAAGTCTCAAGCATATGCTCTTTAAAATCGACTTTGGAATATGCTGCTACCATATACAAATAAAGTTTTTATCCACCCAGTATAGCATTGTGGTAATTGATTTTTCCACTTTTCTTTACTATTTTGTTCTTTAGTAGGATTTTTTGTTTTATTTCATTCATTTTTTTTGTTATCATTTACTGCATATCAGTGAGATCTAATGGTGGTTTTTTTTTTCAGACTTTATGATGCATATAATACCCTCTGGTTCCTTTTATGTTAATTCAGCGGCTGAATTTCTTTTATATAGGCATATATAGTATTTAATTGTGTGCATGTGTATACAAGTGTGTATATATAATATTACATTTATCCATTTGCCCTTTCTCTAGCTAATGCTCAGCTTCTTTGTCTTATGATACTTGCTTATACATGTGAGTTTATTTCTAGACTCTTGGTTATCTATTCCATTTAGTTCAATGGCAACCTGTTTTGATTGCCATCTCTTAAAGCATAATTTGGGGTTAAAAGGTTTGATGACCTTCACTTTTATTTTTCTTGGACTTGTTTTGACTGTTTTGAAATTTCCTATTTCTAAATTAATGCTTATGGTTGCTTTTTATGTAATTTCTCTAAAAATATGTTGGGGTTTTTCATAGGAATTTCATTGGATTTGTATATTGCACCCTTTAATATTCTCTAAGCATGGCAGAGTGTGAGCTGTGCACGGGACCCCTCAACCCCCTCAAGTGGCCATTTTAGTGGCTAGATTTACTGATCCCTGAACACAGGATATAAGTATTTTCAAATATTAACGGTTTTATTTTTACCTGATTGCTATGACTGGGTCTTTTATCACTGTGTTTAATAAAAATGATATAATAAGCATCTCATCTACTTTAGCTGAAAAGACTTTTTTACTAGTGAGCATGATGCTTGGGAATGGATTTATTATATATTGCCTTTATTGTTCTGTAAATAAGGGTTAGTGGTCCACTGTTAATCCTTGTTACCTTTGCTCTGGCACCACCTTCGTGAGTCTCTTCCCCCCTTCACACATACACAGTGTGTGCGAAACTTTTAAAGAGAGTAGCTGTAATTTTAGGAATGTTTCTCATTCATTTATACAAGTGATTCACACTAAAGAGTATTAGATTTTGTCATGATTTTATGCATGATAGGATGGCATTTATGTAGGCAAATTCAAATCTTGATGATAGTGACTACACCTTTATGATTTATGCTCTCCTTTACAATCTGATCTGCAGTGAGCGCAGTGGCACACCCTTGGTTACTGTCTTCTGCACCTGCTTACCATATAAACATATTTAGTTGTGGTATTTGTGAAAATTTTAATTTCGATGCTCGCCACCACTTTACATTACTCATACACATGATTGTGTTGTAAAAGAGGTAGCACATTTGGTGATGGGTGGGGTTGAAAACGGTAGTACTGGGCTGGAGTGATAGTATAGTTGGTGGGACACTTGTCTTGCACGCATCCGACCCGAGTTTGATCTCCAGAATCCCATATGGTCTGTCAGGAGTAACCCCTGAGTGCCACTGGGTGTGCCCCCCCTCCAAACATACACACACACACA
>PVKC010007783.1:0-29042 GCA_004027635.1 Crocidura indochinensis | reverse complement strand
GAAGTTAAGCTCAGAATGAGAATGAGGCCCTTTGTCCTTTGCTTCACCTGACTTTGAATTTCCTCAGTTTTGGAGTCAGCCTTCTAAGACTTGGTGCAATGGAGAAGCAACCAAAATTCAAATAATATTTAAATGAAGATACTGGAGCATGATTAATTAATAGTTTTTGTTTGTCCTAATTTTAATTACTCAAGGACTTGACATGGAAGCAGAAGGGAATAGGGAAAATGTGGGAAACCACTTATGTACAGTGAAGGATGGAAGTGGGTTTCCAGGGGCTTGCATAATGTATTTCACACAGATTGTGATTTATAGATTTATATACACACCCAAAATACTTATGTTACTTTAATGCAATGTTACTTTAATTTAAAAGAAACGTGTTTACATGGAGAAAGTGTAACATATAAGGGGAGAGGAATTGATACCTTCATTGCTCTGTATTCTTGACCAAAGTATAAAAATTGTTTTTTCTATTCAGTCCTTGGTTGTGGTGTTTGAGTATATTGAATATAATATGTCCTTTATTTTATCACACCTTTAATCAAATTACAAAAGTTAAATCGAAGATTCCCACCTCTGATCATGGCCAGAGACCTGTAATTTTTTCCTTCTTCATTGACAGGCAGGTAGATTGAGGGTTGCTCTTGGGACTTTCTCTTTGACATATAGGCTATATATGACTTCTCAGGATCCTGAATGCAAAAGAATATCACTTTTAGGTGATTTAGTTCACTAAAAATTGGATTCCTTAGGGTAAGGTAAGTGGAATAACCAAAATATTTCTTAAAATCTTGGACCAAAAGACCAGAAAAAAGGAAAACTATATAAACTAGCTTCCGAAGTCAGAAAGAACAAGGAGAATAGATTTTTATGGATTTCAGTAAAGTGTAAAGCCCTGGATTAGAGGAGAAAGTAGTCACAGAAGCCATAGATTTGCTGAGGACAATTCCAAATGCATCAAGATAGTGAGAATCATAGGAAAATGACTTTGCTTCTTTGAGTGCTCACTGTTCCTACATGTGTTTTTCACTAATTGAACTCAAAACAACTGCACTAGAATCAGAGGCGAGTATATGGGATAGTACATAGGTCCAGACCCCTAGTGGTCAGGACTGTCTTTGAGGACTGGAGAGGGAATGGAAGAATGGTCATAGAATATATATTACCAGTCAAGAGTCTGAGGGGAAGTTACTCTCCCAAAGTTACGATTTAGAGGAAGGAGGAAACGATGATTCATTTTATTAATTAGCCAGCTTTACTGGCTAATTAATTCTCAAAGAACTGATAAAATTTGATTTCTATATTGTTGGAAAAGTATTTACAGCAATACAGAAGATATTGACATTTGAATGAGTTAAGAGAGGCACAGTCCTTAACCCATGCTGGGCTTATGTAATCCGGGAACAAACAAGTGGATGAAGGGTGCAATTGGTTCTTTCTTTATGCTGGGATCTGTACCTTCGCTTACCCTTAAGGTTGGCACCCCTAATTTCTGAGCCATCTGAGAGAGGAATAGACCCAACAGTTATCTCTAGGACTCAGATTCATTCCATTAGCAGATTTTCTGACTCCCAATCTTGAGGAGATTTCTCACCTCCATATTGCCAGGAACCATTCCTCTAACTTACTCCCTTTTATACATATATCAGTTTCTTAGAAGAATTCTGACTATTGCAGAGGTATGTGGTGGTGAATTTGAAGAATTTAGGTCACTGGTAGGAGCATTCTGTAAAAACTAAGTGCTCTAACTAGACTTTCACTAGAGCACTGAATTACAGGAAGTAATGTTTGTGCAAATATTAGCAAAAATGTTGCCTTGATTACATTTGTGCATCACTTGCTTGGCAACTTCATGGAGAAATTAGAAGGAATGTTGTGTTCCTATTTGGGTGTTTACGGGTCCCTGATCATAAGCCATCAAGTGTAATTAAACATAAACTTAAATCCCAACATGGCTATTGGCAAGAACATTAACTTTCTACTAAAATTTTTGCTTTTGCACTTACTAGCTATGTTACCCAGGGTGTCACAAGGCATTGTTTAGTAGAAAGTTGTGTTCCTTGTGCCTTAGTTGTCTTCTTTGTAAAATGACGATCTTGATTTCACTGTCTTCATATTGCTGCTATAGATTAAAGTTTTAGAACAATGTCTGAACCATAGTGTTATTCCTTATAAACAATGTGAAGAGGGGAAGAGGAGAAGAAAAAGAGGACCTGCTGTTTAGTTTCCAATTGGCCAATGATAGAAGCAAAACCAATAGATTAAAGTTGAAAAAAGACAGATTTAATTTTTTAGTTTTAATTTGTCTTACAATAGTATAAACTTTATTATTGATGCTTTCATATTATTGCAATTATTTCATTATTATTGAGGCTTGCATATTAGTGACATTATACCACAATGTGCCAAGAATCTTACCTTCATCCAAATTTTACTCTCTCCCTCACACTTTAGTATCTTCAGTTCCCAGTTGGATTGATCATAATCTCAGGATTTGTTTCATCTGAGAATTGTCTGATCCCTTCCTCAAAGGGCAGGCTTAGTTCAGTGTAAGGAACTGGCTCCTGCCCCACTGTCTAGAAGTTAGGGAAGTGTCCACTTGAGTGTCCAGTAACCTAGACCCATTGGAAGCAGAGCAGCTTTCCTTTTTGTCCTGAGAATTGTAAAAACCTCCTCAGTTCAATTTCACTAACCTGCCTGCATCTGCAAAGCTCAGAGCCAGACACTAATCAATACAAAGGGTTCTCTGTTCTCCAGGGAAGAATTCTCTGAGGAGTCTGAATATTTGGATTCTGGAGAAGATGTGTTAAAAAAAAAGCCACTTCTCTTGGTCATTTCCCTAGAGGTCTCATGGCCACAGTTACTCTGAGTGACACTATAGTCTGAATGGCTCTGGGGATGCTGGGACTCAACATCGGTGAGATAAAAGCTGGAGAGGGGATCACATGAACTGACTTCCATGGAAATGGTACCTACTGGCATAACTTGTCCCAAGATTTTGTGGTGACACACGGTATATGCTCTCAGTCTTCTCCAAATGTAATTTAGCAAAGGAACTGAGCAGATCATCAGTCCTTACACCTTGAGAGCAGCCCAGTTAGAGAAAACAGAAGTCACTAGAAAGGCCACACTGGGTAATTGGGAATAAACATTTGTAAAGAAAATAAAACTCTGCTGTGAAGCTATATGCTGTACGAAGACACAAGAACAGAGTCCAGGAAGATGAGTAAAATATCATGATAAGGGTTAAGAATAATGAATTGGTGCCCCTGATTTAAAATCCCTCTTTCTCAGTGGCCTTGGTCAAGCTTACTACTTGCCTCAGTGTCCTCTGTTACAAAAGGATTTTATTAACGGTGGTCTTTGCCTAGACGATATTTAAGATAACAAGATAAACTAATATTCATAAACTCTCCACGATGATAACTGGACCCTCATGAGAACCATAATTTTTGTTTTGCTTTTTTTGGGGGTGGGGCATCATACCTGGTGGTGCTCAAGGGTTACTCTTGGCTCTGTGCTCAGAAATTGCTCCTGGCAGGCTCAGGGGCCTTATGGGATCCCTGGAATCAAACCCGGGTCTATCCCGGGTTTGCATGCAAGTATCCCAGCTGCATGCAAGGCAAATGCCTTACCACTGTACTATCTCTCCGACTCTGATTTAAAAAATTAAATAAATACAAGGAAAATGTGTGCAGAGGAGAGATTTCAAAGGAAGAACACAATGTACACTTTGGAGAAAAGAACAACCACTCACACCCCAGCTCCAGCTGATTGTTGTGGTTGAAATGATGGCACAGAGCTGCCAATTTTAAAAAAGAAAATTACTTGGAGCACCCTTCCCCTATTTCTTCCTTCTTTCAAGAAGCCTGGAAGCTGTAACCACATCCACAAATTCATTCTCCATGTAAACAAGGCCAACTCTATAGACTCACTCTTTTCTCAAATGAGATGTAAACTGAGCCATGAAAGATCATGAGTACACTGGCCCCAATGCAGTACACTGGCCATCTCAGGAGGAGGAGGTGGGCCAAGCCCCTGTTCTTTTAAAGCCATACTTGCTACATCCATCACTCAGAATCACCATTTTCTTCATGACCCTCTATGATTCCTTTCAGGAAAAACGTTCTAAGCACACTTCAAATACACTGGTCTTTGCAATAATATCACCAGGGCTTTTTGGAGTGAGTGAAGGCAATCTCTCCCATATCTTCTTTCTTCCAGGAAGTCTGGCAGCTGAGTACATGTCCCTAAAATTCGTAGCATCAGGAAGAGTGCTTTGAATCTCTGGACAACTTCATTTGTTTGATGCCGGAGTCCCTATAGGAACACACCAATTTAACAGAATAGACAGCTAACAAGAACTTACTAAGTCTTCTGCCATTGTATTAATCACTTCACTGGAGATACAGTAATTTTCACAAATGTGCTTGTTACTGTGCCTTTCTTATTTTCTTTCTTTTTTAAAAATTTTTCTTCCTTTTTAAATTTTTTTCTATTTTTTCAGTATCTTTGCTTTCACTTTTCTGGAAACAAATGCATTATGATCAACAATGTTAACAACATTAATATTGATGCATGTTCTTTAAATACATTTTTAAAAGAATTTTATTTTATTAAAGCACCATGACTTACAAAATTATTTATAACAAGTTTTAGACATACAATGTTCTAGCAGTGTCCACCAGTGTTTCCATCTTCCCTCTCCTACCTCTTCCCTCAAGCCTGCCATTTTGATAGGCACCTTTCTAAGATTAGTGTTAAAGTTTGGGTCTCATGCTTTCAATATTGTTACCTCTGTGGTTTGAATATTTATCTCTGTCCTTCCTTAATATCACTGATGTCCCAGAATCTCCTTGCCCCTTGTCCCTGCCTGTTGCTTCTCATTTATCTTTTCTCCCCTGGCAACTTAATTTCTTTCTTTCTTCTCCCAATACTCTGGGCCAAGGATGATCTAGGCATCCTTCCTTTAAACCATTGCATACCCTCATCCAATTATTCTAAATACCATAGATGAATGGTATTATCCTGCGTTTATCCCTCTTCTGACTTACTCTATTTAACATGATATCTTCCAGTTCCAGCCATGCTGTAGTGAAATTCATAATTTCTTATAAATTGTGTAGTATTTCATTTGTGTATGTGTACCATGTCTTCATAATCCACTTTTCTATCATTGGAATTTAGTTTTATTCCAAATCTTAGCTATTATACTGAGTACTGCAATGAATAGTTATGTGCATATGTAATTTAGAATGAATGTTTTTCTGTTTTGGAGATAGATACACAACATTGGAATTGCTAGCTCATGTGACAGCTTAATTCTGAGTTACTAAGAACCCTCTATACTGATATCCATGGTGATTGGACCAAATAATTTTCCCACCCACAGTTAATGAGGGGTGCTACATTTTAAGGGGTTAAAAATTGTAGACTCATAATTTTTAAAGCATTGGATTTCTTCATCTGAAAAATGAGTTTAATGCCTGTTTTACACCAGACTGGAAGGACCATCATGGCAGATCTGCACAGTAAAGAGGACAAGGGTGATGGAGGATTGGGGTACTTAAGACATCTTTGTTTTCCTGAAGGGAAGATTTTCTGAGAGTCACACAAACTTTGTTTTCAGTGACCAAGAAATGTCTTTACCACACTGGGGGGAATATTAGAAGACCTCAAGGTTAGGGCGCTCACCACCAGATATTCTAATAAGACTTCTCCCTCACAAGGCTAAATGACTTAACATAAACTTGTTTCTCCCCGTCTCAATGCAAGATGATGCAGGGGTAAGGAACTTACTGAGTCTCTGCTATCTTCCACCCATCATTCCTATGGGCAAGCAATAGTGAAAGAGAGCACTTAAGAGGTTCAAAGATCAAACCTGGAAATCATTAATTTTTAATGTTGGTGCCTTTTGTATAATCTGTAGTTATAATCTGGTAAGTCCTTAGTCATGTGGCTAAGTTCCTAATCATGTGGCTAAGTCTTTAGTCCTTAGTTATGTGGCTAATTCTTTAGTGCTAATCATGTGGCTAATTCCTTAGTACTGTGGATAATTCTTTTTTACTTGGTCATGTGGCTAATCCTATGACAAGAAACTGGGAACATAGACCAACCATGTGCTAGGGAAGGAAGAGAAACTTAATAGTCTAGGCCAGAATTTCTGCTTCAGAGACTTTGCTCTCTCCAACCAGTCTACTGGAAGCACCCTTCTTCATATTTTGTCCCTTCTCTCTCTCTTTTACAGGGGCAAGGGAAGGTCAAGGAATCAAGCCATAATCACCAATTTTCAGAAGCTCCTCTACCTGGCTCACAGGATCAAAATGGTGGTGCTTAGGGTTGGAAATTGATTCAGAAGTGACAACCTGCAAGACAAACACCTCAACTTCCTTTTTGAACCATCATCTTCTCATTTGGCTATGACCTTCCATAAACATACACTTCTTACCTACCTACTTACTGGGGTCCCACATTCCTTCTTCATCTTCTTCATAGCACCTACCATTGTCAGAAATCATTTCCTTCCTTCATTTGAATTCTCTGCTTTTTCCTTGCAATCAAGATTGAAGCACTATTGTGTCTTATTTATCAACATGCTTGCTATATTGACAAATAGTGCTGCTGAGTTATGGACTTTAAGTTCTTTCCAACCATCAGACAGCCCCACAGGAAGCCAGGACCTCTCTTCTTCTGCAGGGATTAAAGACTCAATAGGTTTCTTTAATTCTCATTCTCTGTGGTCTATTGTTCTGTTGCAGCATAGACTGTGAGCTGTGAGCCAATATCAAAAGCCAAAGGGGCTGTGGGGAAGTTGTATTGCAGGTTTCCTAAAGCCAGGATAGACCATCTTGCCTGACATATAGCATCCACCACAGGGTTTGTTTCTACTTACACTGCCATCTTAGAATGAAGAATATGTACAGAATTTTGAAATATTTTTTTCCATTTTAGGCCTTCCTGTAAAGTATAGGGGAAACTGCCAGTAAAGAACTAGAGAGATAATCTAGATCAGTGGTCCTCAAACTACAACTCGCAGGCTACATATTGTATTTGTTCCCATTTTGTTTCTTCAGTTCAAAATAAGATGTATGCAGTGTGCATAAGAATTTGTTGGTAGTTTTTGTTTTTACTATAGTCCAGCCTCCAATGATCTGAGGGACAGTGAACTGGCCCGCTGTTTAAAAAGTTTGAGGACTAGATTTTAGATGGTAAAATACTTGTCTTGCACTTCTAGGAGTGTGTGTGTGCGTGGGTGTGTGTGTGTGTGTGTGTGTGTGTGTGTGTGTGTGTGTGTGTGTGTGTGTGTGTGTGTGTATTGGACCAGTATGGTGATATGAGTGGAATTAAATAACTATAAACAAAAATAAAACCTGTAGGGATAAAGTACACATGAATTATATAGTATTCCTTGGTCCTGAAAGTGACATAGATGCTCCCAATCTTAAGAACAAGGACTAGGAATAGAGGATCACTCATCCTCTATAGAAAACTAACAAGCTTTGGGGCCAGAGAGGTAGCACAGCGGTAGGGCATTTGCCTTGCATGCAGCTGATTCAGGACAGATGGTGGTTTAAATTCTGGTATCTCATATAGTCCCCTGTGCCTGCCAGAGGTGATTTCTGAGCACAGAGCTGGGAGTAATTCCTGAGCGCTGTTGGGTGTGACCAAAAGAACAAAACAAAAAAAAAAAAAAGGAGAAAAAAAGCAAGCTTTTATAGAAGAAGATAGGTAGCCAGGAAGTTAAAAGGAATAGATTCTATTTGAGTGACCTTTAACAAATCTATCCATAAGCATATCTTTGACCCAAGTAAAATATAAATTGGGACATAAAGTCAAGGCTATGGCTAAATATAGAAAACAAATAAGCTACCCAAGAGTATTAATTAATTTGCCCTATAGGTGTTGAAAGCTTGACTCTGAACTTCCTAGTGGTCATAGTAATTTGACAAAAATATACTGTCAACAGTCATGTATTTTTGCTGCAAAGTTAAGCATAAATTATCTAAATCAGGAACTAAAAGAAACTTAAGTTGTAACCCAGAATCTGCTCCCCAAATTGTGCTGGTGTGTATGTGTGCATATTTTTTAAGAAATAATTTTTATCTTCCAATTATAACATTTTTCTCTCTTTACATTCCTACTCTAGTCAAGCTTGCTTTACCCTGATTTATTCTGTTTCAACTTCTCTGGTTAATTTTTTTAATGCAATTTATACTCTAATTGAATAGTTTCATTATCTGCTATTGAGTTGCAATTCACATTCTGAAAACCATCAAGAGGCCCAGGAATAACTTAATGCTTTAAAGTACCAGCCTTGGGATCAGAGAGTTAGTACAGTGGGTAGGTCACTTGCTTTACATGCAGCTGATGCATGGTCTTCTGAGCACTGCTGGAAGTGATCCTTGGGTGCAGAGTCAGGACTAAGCTCTGATCTTACCACTATGTATGTCCATGTCCTATATAAAACAAATAAATAAGTAAAGCACCTACCATGCTAGGCTGAGTGTGGGGAAGATGAGAGATTAATAACTTATACTGCTCTGCAAGCCTGTGTTTGAGATGCTTGACATCACAATAAAGTGCAAATCTCTGGCACTACTTAACCATATATATGCGACCTAAGCTCATCACAACAAAATAAGGAAAATAAAGATAATAGATGTGAAATAAAATTTAAAAAAAACAATTGAGTCATAGGGCCGTAGTGATAGTGGTGGTATGGTGTTTGTCTTGTATGTGACTGACCCAGGACAGACCTCGGTTGGA
This sequence comes from Crocidura indochinensis, assembly GCA_004027635.1. Taxonomy (NCBI): domain Eukaryota; kingdom Metazoa; phylum Chordata; class Mammalia; order Eulipotyphla; family Soricidae; genus Crocidura; species Crocidura indochinensis. The sequence continues at coordinate 20,273 of PVKC010007783.1, read as the reverse complement.
TTCCCTGGTGTCCCATATGGTCCCCCAAGTCAGGAGCAATTTCTGTGTGCATAGCCAGGAGTAACCCCTGAGCATCATTGGGTATGGCCCCAAAACAAAACAAAAAACTATTTAACCAGTCATAGGAGTGTATAACACCTTTTAAACATCTGCCCATTAATACATAAAGAAAAATAAAATTAATGCATACCAATGTGTAAGTACTATGTACACTACTAATATTTCTAAAATATTTTTGGTTTTGTTTGTTTGTTTTGTTTTTGGGCCAAACCCATTTTCAGGGGTTACTTCTGGCTATGCGCTCAGAAGTTGCTCCTGGCTTTGGGAGACCATATGAAACGCAGGGGATAGAACCACAGTTCCTCCTAGGCAAGTGCTTGCAAGGCAGATGCCTTACCTCTAGCGCATCACTCTGGCTCCACTACTACTATTTCTAAGTATACATGACTGACAATTGGAACACAGTTATAAATAAGATTCAGGTCCTTTCAACAGAGGAATATGGAGATTTACTGGGTTATGACAGGAATGTGTGATAACTCTTCCTCAAAAGGGGATTGGCCACCAGGGAAGAACAGATTAAAACCATTGGCCCTTCCAAAATGGAAAGGGGGAGAGAAAATATATTAAGATGACTTAGTAAGAAGAATATGAAAGTTAATAAGGGTTTTTCTACCACTTGAAGTCATATATTTTTCCGTCTGAGCCAATCAGGAATAGAAAAATGTATAATAGAGGGGAGAGTTGAATCTTGTGCGCCAAAGTCTCTGTATTCTGCTCAGATTACATGCTTCGATTTTTGCTATAGTTGTTAGTTTGTACTGTCCTAGACTCTGTATTATTTGAAATGAGGCAGCCGTCTTGGTGTATGCTACCCAACAGCATTTCAGCACTATCGGGAAGGGTTCTTCTAAGAGTCTTGCCTGGTCATAAAAGTAGGGAGATCAGCTCTCTTCTTTTTCTTTACTATTTTTTTTACTGTTAGGAGACTTTTCATATTTTTACTTTTTCAGCCATTTGATATTTCAACTATATATACATATATATACACTAAGTCTTATATTTAGTGTGGAATTTCTAGGGCACAATGCCCTAGAAATTGTCATCTTATCTAAAAAAAATCAGAACTCAACTTTCTGCTTTAGGAAGGTAGAGAGATACAGAGACAAGGGGAATTTCTGAGCACACAGAATTTTGATGTATGGAATGAAGATGATTGTGCCTGATTGCATTGGTAATGAACCCTCATAATTTTAGATTAGGGTTATGTGGATGTCCCAACTAATGGGCGCTAGATTGTGTGGATATAATTCTAGTCTATCATACTTTTTCTTCAATATCAATTACTTTGAATGCTTAAATATCCAATTTCCTGAGATTTTTATTGTTCAATTTTCTTGTTAAGTGACCCTCCCTCCCCCAAGTAGAAGTTGCTAAAGCAATGAGGTATGAGTTCTGGCAGCCTGAAATGACAGTGCTGGGGAGTTCAGGTTCAATGAGGGAATGGTTTATGGTTCTGAATGTCTGGAATATTCCATGACAAATGCCACCAGAGATTAGAGACTCAGATCTTTTCCCCAGTTCTCAGACAGAATTGGAAAAAGAAAAAAATTAGAGACAGGTTTAATTAACCTGCCAAGAGGAAAAAAAATCACAGACTGTCTGTGTGTGAGATTAAGAACAAATCTAATGATCAAAGAGATTGGAAAGGGAGATGGCTTTAGAAGGCACATTTCATATTCAGTCAACTAATATTTCTGAATCTCCTTAGAACCAAATCATTATATTATTCAGTTTTGGGGTTACAGCAGATAAGAGAAGGGCTGCCGGTGGAATTTCACTAAAATAAAGAGCCAAAGTTAGTAGGCCTGAGGGCCATCTATGGGAAGCTGTGATTCAAGCTACCCCTGCCTCAGTATTCTCTGTACCAGTGAGGACAGTCCAGGCAAATGTCAGACCAGAGATAGAAGAAAAGTGCATATGAAGTCATGAATAAAGAGAAGTCGAATGAATACCAAGTGAAAAAAAATGAGTATAAGTGCTGGGTGCTGGAGTTAAATATCTGAGGTGGCTGCAGTGGGAAATTTGGATGTGCATGGACTTGGCATGTTGGTGTGTCTGTGAGTATGTGATGGGGTTCACTAATACTAACCTGCCACACTTCCATATCACATTTAGTGTGTTTTTATTGGAAAAAACTGGGACCATATGGTGGATTTAATCAGTGGGCTTTGTGCAGCAGGGAGATGAAGTACAGCCCAGAGAACTAGTGAAGAGTCATTGGACATTTATTACTCTCTTTCCACGCCTTAGTGACACTACTGAGGGCATAACCATGGGAGGGGGACATTCATGTAGAAGAGAAGGTCATATGAGGCGTTGGAGGCAGAAAGACTGTGTCTGTCCTATCTGCTTACTGGAAAGGAAGAAGAAAGAACTTCCATGGAGCATGCACCCTGAAATTTGAGAATAGTGCTTTTTATAGTCTTACTGGTTACCTTGAACATCTAACTTAAACTCTTAGTACATCGTTTGTGAATGAAGCTTTATTAGTAAGTACCTCACCTTCAGAGGATTGTGAAGGCAGAATAAGATCCTGAAAATAAAGGGTTAAGTTACAATATTTTACAGGTGGAACTCATGCAACAGTTATAGTTAATTGTTATGTACCGAGAGAGGTTGATTTTCTAGATATGTGTTTTATTGTTGTCATACTACTGTCATCATAGCATCATTCATTGAGGTAATTGTAGCTATAATAGTGAAAATATACTTTTATTCATGATTTAGCAAACATTTTCTGGGCACTATTCTGTGCACAAAGCAAATAAAAAATTCTGACATGTACTACATCATGCAGTTGTGTTCCTTTTTTAAAATTGTGATATAAGTTATAAAAATTTAATTATTATATATTATACACTATATAATAAATATATTTATTTTAATATATTATATTTAACATGCTATTTCATTCACTATGCCTACCACCATCTGTGTTCCTATATCTGCTCTTGTTCACTTTTTCCTCCCACTATCCAATCATCATTACCCCAGACAAACTCAGTTTTGTTGGTTGAATCATAGCATTTCTTCCCATTACCTGATCTATTCCTTTACTTTTTTTCTTAAAGCTCCACATGTTAATGATATCATTAGGTGTTTGCCTTTCTCTGATTTATTTCACTTAGCATGACACCTTGCTCTTCTATCCAGGTTGCAGTGAACTGCAAGAGTACATCTTTTTTCACAGCTGAATAGTTATCTGTTGTGTATTTATGGGACAGTTTCTTTATCCACTTTATTGTTTTGTACTTGGGTAGTTTCCAGAAGGTGGGTAATGTAAGCAATGATTCAGTAAATATAAGTATGCATGTATATTTTCAAATTAGTGAATTTTATATTCTTGGGATAGAAGCCATAGTATGAAATTATTGGATCACATGAAAGCTCTATGTTCAAGGTATGGAATTTCTTTTAGACCATACTATGCTCAGACTTACAGTTAGTCCTTTGACTTTTGTCCTGACATTCACTGTGCCTCAGGGACTACAATATTAGCCACAGCTTTCCACTGGAGATAGATTATTCACCTGGGTACTAACAACAAGAAATTTGTATCCTAAATGAAAAGAAAGACATGTTGTTTTTATCGAATAAAACCCCTGATTGCTGTCTTGGTATTCACACCCGAATCATCCTTTAAGAGCTGCTCTTGCCTCATAAATGGCATTGCCTTTCTGATAGAATTGACAAGTTAGAATTTCCTACTCTTGAAAGTGAACAAATGACCCTAGCTAGCCAATTAGTGCAGTGAAAAGGGGGAACATATGTGACCCAAGCTGGGACAACAAATTAAATACAGGATTTCCACAAGAATATTGATCAATAGATGTACTTTTCATGTTGTGAATGTGAAACTAGCAGATAGAAACTTGTAATTGTGAAATTCTTGAAATTCATAAAATTTTGATGGTAGTGTGACCATATTTGTGATAACATGGAAAGAACTTAAAATCAATGCTGGAAATTTGAGTCAAGTGAAGACAGGAGTCACTTCCTGAGGCTTTCCTTAAAACATCTGGATACAGTTATTCTTATGATCATATTTACTGACTTTTCCATAATTCAGTCAGATATATGACTCCTCAGGCACTTTGCTTCCATCCCTGATTCCTGAAACCAAGCTATTTCTGCATAATTTTTTTGGGGGGGGGGCACACTCAGTGACCCTCAGGGGTTACTCCTGGCTATTCGCTCAGAAGTCGCTCCTGGCGGGCACGGGGGTCCCTATGGGGAACCGGGGGATCGAACCGCGGTCCATCCTAGGTTAGCGCAGGCAAGGCAGGCACCTTACCTCCAGCGCCACCGCCCGGTCCCCTCTGCATAGTTTCTAACATGAACTCTGGAATCTAAATGGTCTGATATGCCCTCACTCACTGAGAAGAAATATCACTGTTTCTTAGACCATTGATTCTCAACCTTTCTCTGAATATGGCACCTTTGCCCCTGTTTCCTTCCTGTGCCCTCCACTCTGTTCTACTAATTGGTATACTAATTGTCCAGTTTCATTCTATGGACACTCCTTTATACAATTATTATCTGTTGACACTGGAATAAACCAGAAGCCAACTGAAGGTCAGATGGTACTGAACACGGTCCTTTCAATCATATTGCCTTATGTAAGTTACCTTCTGGAAATAATTCTTTTTTAAATAATATCTTTATTTAAACACCATGAATACAAACATGAGCATAGGTGGGTTTCGATCATAAAAAGAATATCCCCTTCACCAGTGGGATTGTCCACTACCAATGCCCCCTTCCAATTCTTACATACACTTTTAAAGATACTTTCCAGCTTAAAGTGACCGGACCTTGCCCTGGCTTCCTCCTATTAACTAACCATATTACTTGTGTCACTATGCCCTTCAGGTGACATTTCTCACTTATGACAAGTTTTCTAATTTCTGTGTAGAAGATAATCTCTTAAAACTTCCTGCTCCAGTAACTTGAAGGACTATAGCCTCTAGAGAAATTTAAGGGACCCACATGTTCCTTATATATTACAACTCCCTGAACCTGTACAGAAATACTGTTTTTTTCCCAAGACAAGAATCACTTTGAAGTTTTTTTCATTAAAATTAAAATTAATTTAATAAAGTGCAGAACTGTAAATTAATGAACCACTTGCAGAATCACCACAATATGAGCCTTTTGTATAACTATGGAATTTCTTCTATTAACAATGTCTGGGTCTCCCCAGGGAATTTAGTAAACTGGAATTACCCTTATCAATTTAATTCAGTTAATAGCAAGCATGTCTCTGCACTTAAATACAGATTTGTAAACATTTCCTGCATCTGTTCTATGGACCAAATCCCATACAATGCACTTCTTTATGCATTATCTTCTACATAGAATCTTATTCATGTAGTGTTTTCATAGTGTCTTGAATGTGTATTGTCCACATAGAGTTTTTAGATGTAAGTGGTGTGAGAGTAACTATATAAAAGTGGTTCCAACTCTTCCCATGGCTCTGATTTCCTGGAAAAGAATACAAATTTAGACGATGATTATCTCTATCTTACCACATTAAAATTATATTACACTCCCTAGAATTCAAGAAAAGAGTGTATTTAAATGAAATTATAAAAATTATGTTATATATAATTTAACATAATTATACCTTCCATTACCATTTTTTTAAAATCCCCATATCATGAAGTAGCATGGAGGAAGTAGATAAAAGGGAAAGCAGTCTCCTATATCTGGAAGTTAATGTATAACAAATACATATTTTGTGGGATACTAATTATGCATCAAGATTTGTTTTATTTTGATTACTGTATTTTCACGTTATATGGACTTATTGGAACTCATATTTGCATATTGTACCTACAGTTGGAAAAGTTGTATGTAGTTTACCTAAGCTTGCATAGATTTATTCAGTTAGTAAATGGAGAAACATGATTTGTTTCAAAACACCTTTTTTACCTAAAGCCTGGATGCTTAACCATCATATTATAATGTTTCATATATATGTTAAAATATTATTATACCAAGCAGATCATATATGAAGAAATCTCATGGGATAATAGGCACATATTTTAATCAGATTATGGAACTATTATTTGATTCCTACTCTTTGCCCACATATATTCTAGAAACCATAGACACAATGGTGAAGAGGAAAAAAATGAATCAACGAAATGATATTGACTCCAACTTCAAAAGGTTTGTGGTATCATGAAGAAACCCAATAAAGGGCAATAAAACTAGAACAGAAGAATAAAAAAGAGTTTTTACTCAAAAGAATAAATGAACAAAAATTGAAAAGAAACAGCGGGTTCTTTTTTTTTCTTTCTTTCCCTAACAGCAATTGAAAATCAATAGAATATTAAGGAAGAGTTAACCTTTGGAACAATCTCTGATGACTTAATCACTTCTGAGTAGATTGACAGCACAGTGACCCCATTAAAAATGAGAATATGGAAGGATCAGAGAGATAGTATAGGGGTTAAGAAACTTTGCGGGCCTGGAGAGATAGCTCAGCAGCGTTTACCTTGCAAGCAGCCGATTCAGGACCAAAGGTGGCTGGTTCAAATCCCGGTGTCCCATATGGTCCCCCGTGCCTGCCAGGAGCTATTTCTGAGCAGATAGCCAGGAGTAACCCCTGAGCACCGCCGGGTGTGCCCCCCTCACCCCCCAGAAAAAAACAAACAAACAAAGGAAACTTACTTTGCATTCAAGTGTAGTTTAGTTCGTGGCTCCAAATACCATTCATTCCCTAAGAGATATCATGAGTTATCCCTGAGCACATAGCCATATGTGAGCCCTGAGTACAATAATAAAATGTACCACTCCTTCCCCAACCCCAATCCTTTGCCCAAAGAAAACAAAACTGGAGAAATTGGAGTAATATTTACAATTCTCCAACTTCCTAGGAGTATCTTCTTCAGTCTGGTGAATTGATGGTCACCATCCAACATGACAGTTTACATTAGGTAGAGTTACCATCATAGTCCCTCTGTTATTGGCAGTGAACATTATTCTACCATGTCAGTCTTGATTGCTTTGTCTTTGTTACCTTTTTCTTAACAGTGATCTGTAATCATTATAGAGGACTCATCTTAATCTTACACTTGAAACAAATTCTTGACACTGTAAAGAGTCACCTGATATTTTAGAAGAAAAAAAATATAGGAGATAAATGGCATTTCTCATATTCATCTTCAAATAACCTAGGCTCCAAGAAAAAATAGATACAAGGATAAAAATTTAACTAATAGAAAATATGAAGTTTATGTCCCTAACCAGCATCAAGAAATCCCCAAGTAGCAAAGTCTAGATGTGGTCAAGCCTTTTTTCTTAAGTTTTGCTTTCCTACATGCACAGTAGCTCTGCTCCCAATGTTGGGCTTATAATTGCCTTTCCACTTCCATATGAACCCTTTTCCCTTCTCACATCACTAGAATAATCTGGAAGGGAGTTTAACTAGTGTAGGAAAAAAACCTTTGTTCTATCGTCAATACTCAGAACAGTGCCTACACATAGTAGGTATTCAATCAATACTTGTTGAAGCAAGAAAGAAATCCTGTTCACAACATCCTGATGATGGATGAATTTCTGCCTACATATCACAAAAAAAGTATAATATCACCTCCTTGGCAACTATTAATAAAAGAGATATAGCCCTTCTTCATAACTAATTCCCTGAGCTGCTCCACAAAATAAGTGAAATCCTTTTTCATAAGATTCACAGTTATTTGAAGATAGCTGTTGAAGTCTCCTTGGTATCTCTTCCCCCCAATGGAACACATTTAACTCCTTAAAAAGTTTCTCATATTGTGCATCAGTGCATTTCTCCCTTCAACATGTCACCTCATTATGTAATTTTAATTTCTGTGTCCTCATCTTCCAGCACAGGATGAATGTAGAATAGATATTCTATGAATGTTTGTGAAAATTGAATAAATATCCTATGGGTAACAAGCTACAATTTTTCTACTGCACTGTTACAGTAGAACACTAGGCTAAAGATAAAATATCCTAAATTAGTTTGATTGATTAAAGATAGAACAATCACCTCCCTCAATGTAATATTCTAGTAAAGTGAGCTAATATACAAATATATCTCTATATGTGTTCATTTCGTGTGACTAGGGCAAGATAATATGTTGTTATGAAAAATATGCCAAGGGAATTATTTATTTCTATGATCAAGACAGGAGGAAGGATGCAAGATTGTAGGGGATGACACAGTGGTTCTACTCAAGGAATTTTAAAGAAGTCAGCTGTGGGGCCAGAGAAATAGCATGGAGGTAAGGCGTTTGCCTTTCATGCAGAAGGTCATCGGTTCGAATCCCAGCGTCCCATATGGTCACCCAAGCCTGCCAGGTGCAATTTCTGAGCATGGAGCCAGGAGTAACCCCTGAGCACTGCTGAGTGTGACCTAAAAACAAAAACAAACAAAAAAGAAGTGAGCTGTATGGAACCCAGAGTATCAAAGAGTATTGATGACAGGAAACAGGGTTTTCACATCTTTATAGTGGATAGTTTATGCATGGGTGTTCAAGAGCACAAATGAAGCACAAAAATAGGGCCAGAGCAATAGCACCACAGTAGGTATTTGTCTTTCATGCGGCTGACCAGCGACAGACCTGGGTTCGATTCTCAGCATCCCATATGGTCCCCTATGCCTGCCAGGAGTTATTCTGAGCATAGAGCCAGGAGTAACCTCTGAGCACTGCAAGGTGTGACCCAACAAAACAAAGCAAAATGAAACAATAAAACAAAACAAAAACTACAAAAGAAACACAAAGATAAGGAACCAGGTTGTGGTGAGTCCAATGACTAAGGAATCATCCCACTGACAGGTTTGAGGAGTGAAATTGGCTGATATACCAAACCCTGAAATGCAATTCTATATAGGAGAAAGGTAAGGCATGAAGGAAGTCATATCTTGCTACAAGTCTCAGAACATCAGATCTTGGAACTGCTTGGATGCAAAGGTAAATTTCAAAGAAAATGGATTCCTAAGAATCTATCTAGGGGGGCCCGGGAGATAGCATGGAGGTAAGGCGTTTGCCTTTCATGCAAAAGGTCATTGGTTTGAATCCCGGTGCCCCATATGGTCCCCAGTGCCTGCCAGGAGCAATTTCTGAGCATGGAGCCAGGAGTAACCCCTGAGCGCTGCCGGGTGTGACCCAAAAACCAAAAGAAAAAAAAAGAATCTATCTAGAAGGAAAACTTTTTTCCAGTCATAGTAACAAGGTAAATTGCTATGAACTTGGATTAAGAGTTCAACCATAGCTAACTAGAAAAGTTATTCAATTATTATGCCATAATCCAGAGGAAATCTGGGATACAGCATAGGTAGTTATTTCCGTCACATGACATTGTTAAAGGAACCAGAGTCCATCAATTTTGTCTTCCCACACAATCTCCATGGCCAAAGTTTGCCAAGCAGCACTGCCTGCATTGCAGCCCTTAAAAAGACTTAGAAAGAGTCATAAAAACTATTGGATTTTAGGAAATAAGATATGTACTACATATATCACTTTCAGAGATGAAAGCACTGTTATTTTTCAGAGGGAAAAGATTGGGCCACCCCTGGAGTGCTCAGAGTTTACTTCTGACTGTATTCGGGGATCACCTCTGGTGTAGCTCAGGGAACCAAATGCAGTTTTGGGGATCAAGTCAAGGTCAACCACATAGAAAGAAAGAGCCTTTACCCTAGAGTATCTCGCAGCAACGGTGATGAAATTTTAGCTTAGTGTCGTTAAGGACTACTTCTTTAATAAATAATAAATTGAGGGGGCCGGGTGGTGGCGCTGGAGGTAAGGTGCCTGCCTTGCCTGCGCTAGCCTAGGACGGACTGTGGTTCGATCCCCCGGTTCCCCATATGGTCCCCCAAGCCAGGAACGACTTCTGAGCGCATAGCCAGAAGTAACCCCTGAGCATCACTGGGTGTGACCGCAAAAACCAAAAAATAAATAAATAAATAAATATCTATTGGGGTGTAAGATAGTGATAACAATTCAACACTTCGGGAAGAAAGAATATAAAACAAGATTGCTGAGGGAGAAGTCAAACTGTGAGGCCTAAATCCAACTGGTGGAGTAAGAATCATTCATCAGACTTGGCCTATAAACTGTAATGGCTGTACCTTTATTCGTATTTCTCATTCAGATTCCAGGCTATCCCCCAAAAGAACATGGATTTAAGCAATGCCAAGACCTAGAGGGACTGAGAAATGAAATATATCAGTCACCATCCCCTCATTTGGGTCCCCTCCTTAAGAAGGGATCCAGAAAAACCATCTCTGTCAACCCAGGGGGCAGCTTCCTTCAACCAACTGCAGGAAGAATGGTTATTAGCAGACAATGAGCAAACCTGAATCAGGAGTAGGGCCAGGAATTTATTTTCTAAACACCTCAGGGTATGATCTTTTGTTTGGAAAATCAAATCAGTTTCAAGATCCCACTTTTTTTAGGGCTTAGGTTTTTTGTGTTTCTTTTTGAATCAGAAGGAAGCAAGTAGATGAATAAATAAAATTATATGACCTAGTAAAATGAATTACCTGAAGATATCCCCCTAGAACACACAGAGACAATGAAAATTGTTTTAGGGGAGGTGTTATGAGCTGATTACTCTGAAAGTGTGATTTTTTTTTACTGAGAATAGAATGATGAGGAACAACATTCCAGGCAATGGAAATGGCATGTGCAAAGGATAAGAACAAATATAACTCTCAAATAACAGAAAGATGGCATTGTATTTGAGTTACTGATAAGAAATTGAGATGCAAAATCAAGTCAGTAATCAATAGTTAGAGTATGTCCTAAGAAATAATATACAGAATATGAAATTCATTTTAAGTGCAATTTAAGTATTAAAACAAGGGGATAACTATTTTCATCAAACTTTGATAAATTTGCTATATTTAATGGCTAAATTATTTCTGGAACTAACTCTTTGAACTTACTTAACTCTTAGATCAATTTTCTGTATGACATAGTTAAGCTGCTTTCATATTTTTCTATTTTCATTTTACACAAATTATTTTCATATAGATAAATTTCACAGCAAAGATTTTACTCTTATTATAGTTTTAAGTTCTGGATCTGACAAGAATGACACAGGAACTGAGACATGGCCAGACCAGCCATTTATCTATAAGCAGGAGATTTATCTTCATGCCAAAAACCAACACCCCAGAAAAATAGTTCTTCATTCTCTACTATACCCTGACCTATTTCTCCTTGAAGTGCCTTAAGCTCTTTTACTAATCTTTTTTGTTGTTTCTAAGGTTTTATTTGAGTCAAGATTATTTATTTTTAAAAGGAAGTAACTCAGTTTAACTCAATACAAGTTACAATGTATTCATTTATAGCTAGCTTCAGGTATGACTGGATCTAGGAACTCAAATAATTCCAGACACAATGAATACTGTCTAACTTGCTCAGAGATGGGCTTTATTGTTTTTTTGATTGGTAACCACAAGGCCAGAACCTTCACCAAGTGGTTGCCCTGAGCAGCTCCACAGATTTTTTTTCCACATAAAAATGGCCAATAGGATAGTGAAAAAATTATCTTCTTGTTCTCTTCCTTTAATTTCTGATGCTCATATCATCTAGTTTTCAGTCCTGTATAGATCTGTACTAGTCATATAACCAAAAGGATATGTTTTTGCCCCTGATTCAGAGATATAGTCTCAATAAAATTTCTTTGTACCACATAGGACTAAGACAAAAAAATGATCTCTCTAGAAACATATGTTATACTGTTAATTATAGAATAAAGGGTCAGACACCAGGCAGTGAGCCCACCACAGCTTTTTTATTTGTAGCACTTTTCCTTCAGAATATAATCTCCCACCATGACTTGCAGATAGCTTATGGAGTACTAGTTCTTCTCCTCACCTGACATGGTCTTTGTTCTTAGAACCTGATGGAACATCTTTTCACTAGATATCCCAACTGTCAAATATAGGGCCAGAAGAAGCAAATCCATAGATAAAAGCAATAAAACTGGGGCCAAAACAACCACCTATGCCCCTAGTTGGAGGGGCAGTTTCTATGTGTTGAGTGTATGTATGTGTATATGTGTGCATGTGTGAAATGTCAAGTTGCTGAGCTAATGCTTAATTCAAAGCCTAGAAGAAACCCATTAAAAGCCAAAACAAGGAAGAGAAATAAAATCCACTCATTAAAATCTATGTTCAGTGGGGTGTGTGCATAATTTATCTCAATGCATCAAATATAAATGTCTCGGTGTCAGGAAAAAAATGGAGCCTGCACCACAGAAGTCTGATTTCTCTTAGAAGGAGAGGCAGGGAAGAGACAAACTATGCGGGGACCTTCTTGTGCAGTAATGAAAAGTGGCACTAGAGTATTTCCAACCAGGAACCTCCATGAGGACATGCTCAATCATGAATCTTCCCTGCCAGCCTCACTGTGGGCATCTGCATGTTTATAAACTCTGCTCTGGATATTTTTCTGGGCTGATGCTGGGCTGTCAGAGGTATGAAAAAGAGGTTTCTAAATGTATGGAAGGAAGGTCCCTTGGAATGTGGGTTAGACTGGTATCCACTGAACCCACTGAAGTAAGAAGCATTGCCTCCAACCTGTGGTTTCTAGGCTATTTAGTTCCAGAGGCAGAGCCGACCATTTAAAGTCCTCTCTCTCCCAACCCTGAAGTATAAAGCTAAGAGTCTGTTTGAGTTTAGAGGATGTTATGGAAGTCATTCTCATCAAAATTTTATATGCATTTACTCTAACAATAACTTACATTGTCTGATTCTTGCTGGTCTCTTTTTCAGAGAGGTTGCTTTTTGTCTATATGGTCAGACATTTATAACTTCCTAACTTTCTCTCCCACTTCCTCCGCCATTCTCTGCTCATCCACTTCACCATCATCATCACAGCAAATCTTCATTTATCAGATATCATGTATTGAGCCAGTATTAAGTACTCTACATGCATTATTTCATATAATCTCAGTTTCATCCTTTCATAGTAAGGTCCTTATAATAGCTTCCTGGAATGCTTTTACCTAGTTCTTCAAAAATATCTTTATTGTCATTATCATAAAGTCATGCAAAATGTCATATCTTCAGAAAACAAAGTCCTTAGTGATGCCAATTTTAGTGGGATGCCATCCAGCCCATTCACATTATACCACGTTATTTTTATTTCTTTTCATAGAGCCCAGGATGCTACAACAAGGTGAAATTTATTTAGTTAGTTGTTTATATCTGATTCATAGTAGAATACAAGCAACTAGGATTGAGAATTAGGAAACAATACTATCTCATCCATTGCCATATAACCACTGCCAAGAAAAATACTATGAATAAAGGCAAACTTCAAAATATATTTGGTATGGAATGAATAATTTAGGCAAATTACAAGCTCCATTTCACTGATAAGAAAACAAGACCAAAGTATACAATAATTTCCCAATGGAAATTGTCTATGTGGGAGAAATTTCTAGGCACTCAATTAAGAATGAATACCATGACTCATTGTAGAGTTACTCCATCTGTGGATATCTAAATAATAAATAGCATTACCAAAAGACTTTGCATCCTTTGCAATTTTGACCCTACTTTAGGATGAGATCAAATTCACCAAAATCTATTTGGACTGATCTTTAGTAGAAAACATTTCAGGGCCCAGGAGATAGCATGGAGGTAAGGCGTTTGCCTTTCATGCAAAAGGTCATTGGTTCGAATCCCGGTGCCCCATATGGTCCCCCGTGCCTGCCAGGAGCAATTTCTGAGCATGGAGCCAGGAGTAACCCCTGGGCACTGCCGGTGTGACCCCAAAACCACAAAAAAAAAGAAAAATAGAAAACATTTCATCCAGGTGGAGTGGAGGGGTGAAGAATAGAATTAGGGGAGCATTAGAACAATGGTAGAGGGAAGTGACATGGTGGAGGGGGACACTGTTGAAATAAAATAATTCCAATCTTACTCCAGCATAAAAACTTAAATGTTATATGCACAAACCCCACCATATACAGTATTATAAACCATTGTGTTTAAAATTAAGTAAAAATATAAGAAGAAAACACCATAAAAAGAGATATTCAGAGGTATTTTTGATATAATTGAGTTTTACAAATATATGAGATCATAACATTCAAGAGAATTCCATCTATTACTCCAGGAGTTCCATAGTTATCTAGCTTACCACATTCCTATATTCAGTGCGGACTATGAAGAAGCCAGCAAGATTCTCCAAAGAGATCCTCAACCTCTTGTTTTGACTTACCATTTGGTTGACAGCAGCTCTTTTGGGCAGAGTCTATATTGGTACCTCTAAAATCTCTAGCTCCTGCCACAATTGCATGACTCAGGGAAAGAAATTAGGTATCTTCCAATTGTGAGGATGAATGTGATCGTGAGGGTAAATGAGGTAGAATCTAGGAGCAAAATTGGTTATGCTTATAAAGCTGTGCCTTATTTTAGCAAAAATAATCTTTAGGATCTTCAAGCCTGTTTATCTTTCTGCTTCACCTCTTTGTATCCATTTATCATTTCCCATTTATCCCCATCAACATTTTTGTATATCTTGAATATCCAGTTTCTGTGAGTGTGCACACCCCTCTTTCCTTGATTATTAGGTGTTCCAGCACTGTATTTAATCAACAACCATTCTCCCCCTCAGCTGAATTAATTATGGATCCCTTGGAACTTTCCTCAATAGTTTCCTTTAGAATCTCCCTGGTTCTAACAGGCCAATTTATATGTCCTGCTGAGACTCATTCAAGCCCATACCACCACTCAGTTCCTGTTCAGCAGTTCAGTCTTCTTTTATTCAGGGGCTTTCCCCCAAATTATTCAAAGTTTTTTCTGATTTAGTTTTTTCTAAGTTTGCAATTAGGAAAGAAGAGCATAGAACACACCCCTCCATAAAGTGGATTGCAAAAGAACAAAAACTAATTTTTAATATAAAATGGCTAATCACTACATTTGTTGATAGTCGGCAATTCAAATGTCACAAAGCATTCTGTATTTTTTTTCTGGCAACTTCACCACTATAGAACAGGTTATTTGATGGACAAGATGGTCTTAATGGCAATTACGAGATGGTTACAAGATGGTCTTAATGACAGTTATGAAAACCTGGTACAGTATTTCTTTTTTTGGAGTGGAGGAGAATAAAACCTGCAATGTTAAGTGCTTACTTCTGGTTCTACACTCAAGGAGCACTCCTGGTAGTGCTCAGGGGAACTATATGAGATGCTGAAGATCATATTGGGATGGTAACATGCAAGGCTATAGGCTGTACTGTCTCTCCGGTCCCTGCTGAGCTTTTTGAGATTCTTTGTTTTTAATTTTGTTTGGGGGCCACACCCAGCTGTGCTCAGGGCATTCGTAAGTTTCATAACCTTTCATAACCAAACCTGGTTCTTCTTGATTTTACCTCCTCTCTGTTGTTGACATCAGAACCAGAAGTGTTGCCACCTACCGAAATCTTTGCAATCCAGCAGACAGAACAGTTCTGCTCAATAATATTGTTTCTTGCACTTCCAGAAGAACTTCTAACACCATGTTGGGTTCAAGTGTAGGCAGATGTATCCTTTTCTTCATGTGAGTGTCAACTCAGCAAACATGAGACTCAGACAACAAGGCTGCACTCACAGGCTAGGTTAAGACAAATTGTTCTTCTTTAGCAGCTTGTGAAACTCAAAGCATTTTGTCTAACTGGATACTGATTTCACAGGTTTTATCTCCACGGTAATTCTAACACAAGAACGCCATTGCCTTTTCCTACTAACTAACTTTGGTTAGGAACAACATTACAGGTTTAATTAAATTTGAATTTCAGGAGGTATGCTTGGATGTTACAAAACTATCTTTCAGTAAAAGACAGATTCTTCTTAAATTTCTCACTTTTTGCAACATGCTGAAGCTTTGCATAACAATTGTTCTTTTAAAATCCTGTGTCAATGGTTCCCACTGGAAGTATTTGCTAGGTGAATAAATAGGATAGGGAAAATGCAAATTTTAAACATCTACTCTAAGACTGTAGACTAAATGCTTTGCTTTTTAAATCTCATTTAAATTTCACAGATGGATTTACATTTTCAGTGAAGGAAACTGAGGCTCAAATGTTAAGTATATAATTTAAGCCTACACAAGGATTGCAAGAACTTAGATTTTTTTTCCCTTTCAATTTTATTTGAGTGATTTATAATATTGTTTATGATAGTGTTTCATGCTTACAATACTCCAAACCACACCCTCCACCAATGTCTGATTCCCTCCCCTACTATCAGTGCCTATCCCCCCTTCCTTAAATCTTTTGAAAACTGTTGTAGAAGTATTATATTTCCTTTATTAATTTTAGATTCAGCTATGTAATTCAGCTCTATGACTTGTACTGTTCAAAGAGGTAGTCAGTTATTCAGCTCTCAGGAGACTGAAGTCATGAAATTTTCCTATACATGGATGTACATGAAACCTATTATGAGTGAAACAAGTCAGATGGGAGAGATAGATGCAGAATAGTCTCACTCATCTATAGGTGTTAAGAAAAATAAGACATTCTTGCAATAATTTTCAGAGACAAGAGAGAGGAGGCCTGGAAGTTCCAGGTCACTACAGGAAGTTCAACACAAAAAGTGATGAGTACAGTTAGAGAAATAACTACATTGAGAACTATCATAACAATATGAATGAATGAGGGAAGTAGAAAGCCTGTCTAGAGTACAGGCGTGAGTGGGATGGGGAAAAGGGAGATTTGGGACATTGGTGATGGGAATGTGGCACTGGTGAAGGGGTGTTCTTTACATGACTGAAACCCGACCACAATCATGTTTGTAATCAAGGTGTTTAAATAAAAATATTAATTGAAATAAACACAGAGATAGATAAAACATAGCAAGAGGCTGGAGGAGTAGAAGATAGAGCTTAGTGGTACAGCCATTGTCTGCATGTTTTACAGGCTCTGGATCTGATGTCTAGCACTTTAGGAAAAATGACAGTACAACCAATAGTAAAACCAAAACCAAATATAACCAAAACAAACAAATATAAAATATGTCTGACATGCTGGTGTGTTTTGGCTGGCTCTAGCATACTGGCAATATGTCATGCAAATGCAGGTTAAAGATTTTCTTTAAACAAGGCCTCTATCAAACACTTTGGATTTCAATATTTGCCATCAGATTTAAAAATATTTTAACATATCTAAAATGTTATAAAAAATCCTACTGTTTCTTCAATTTCAAATCTAATCATCTTTACTTTAAAGTCATTTCTCATTTCCCATGATTGTCCAAATGACCCAATTACTCAATCAATCAAAACAGATATTTCCTACTTGGCCTGTATTCAACAAGAATATGTAATATCAGATTGGATTAATCAAAATCTCCTCTTTCTCTGATATTCTATCTTGTCAGTTTTCTAACCTCTTGATTCTCCACCTGGCTTCTTGGCTATGCATTCCCATGGGTCCATTCTGTATTTAGAGTTGAGTTCAATTGCAGTTTTTTACTCTTCACCTATGACAATCTTGAAAAAGATTTCTTCAACAAGTATCACCATTCTTTCTCTTGAGTACATATCCCTGGAAGTTGCTGATACAAGGAAAGAATATCAAAGAAACTGAGTACACCTTCTGGAGTCAAGACTAGTGAACGTACAGCTTGAAGCAGAACCATTCAAATGAATCACGTTTCTAGGTCTTTTGAGTAGCAGTTAATTCCAAGATTTCATCTCTCGAAGAGACTGAGATAGACATAAAACAGAAAGATCTAAGCCCACACGATAATCATTTAAAGAGGGAATAAGGGTCTCTAAGGAAGTCTTAAAACAGACTTTTGAAATAAGAAACAAGATTGGCAATGTTTTTTATTTTCCTAAGAAAAAATAAAAAGCTTCTTCTATTAGGACTGTTAAAAAATTCAAGAGAACTTATTAACAATGTCACAGAATTCATTACTCACATTTGCTTCCTGAATATCTTCAGAATTGTTCTCACTGAAAGACACCATGAGAATTCTCAGGAAGTTCTAGAAACCTACGTAAGTCTCTCAGAGGCTTCCAAAGAGGAGTCCTGGAATGTCACAACACTGCTTAATTTGAATCAGCAGTGATATGAGTTGTAAGTAAATAAATAAATCATTATTCAGGGACAGAGACACTTTGAATAACACCTGCAGCTTTGCATGAATTCTCACTGGATTCCTCTCTCTTTTCCCTTTGAGAACTTCTGGCTCATCTCTCTTATGGGTTTCTGCATGTAGGTATGTAAGATGAGACCATTCTTCTTTGATGCTTCCAAGATTTCCTAGAGGAGATGTAGTGGACTTGAAATATTTTGACAAAAAATTTGTGGGGGATGGCACACCTGGTGATGCTCAGGGGTTACTTCTGGCTATGCTCTCAGAAATCACTCCTGGCTTAGAGGACTACATGGGATGCTGGGAGATCGAACCAAGGTCGTCCTATTATAGCACATACAAGTCAAACAACCTATCACTGCTCCACTGCTCAGAACCTTTTTTCGACACATTTCTAAGAGTTAATATTTCCACTGGAATGTGTGGGTTGGCGTTCCATGGTCTTGTTTTTTGTTCATTGTGGAATTACATAAATACAGTAAATTTACCATCTCAGTTGCAGGATTCCAGCTGCTTTCATAAATATTCACTGTGTTGCTAACAATCACCACTATGTAGAGAACATATCAATCACTTCAGAACATTACCTTTGCTGCTTTCCAGAAACTGGTCATCTTACCCTCAGACCATGGAATCCTCTCATCTAGTCTGCAAAGTGTAAATTTCTTTTTCAGTATATTGTACAAATGGAAGATAGCTTTTCAAATCTTAGTCTCTTTGATTTTGCATAGTGCAACTAAGACAAACATTATATTTTTTCTGTTTTGCTACCAATGACTTGTTTATTTTTAATGTTGAATTCTTGTATGGATATATGAATGTTTACTCATTTGCCAGTTGAAAACAAGCGAATGATTTCCAGGTTTTGGCAAATACAAAGCAAACAATATATCCACCCATGTGCACATTTTTCTGTGAATATAGGTTTTTATGCTTCTTGGATAAATATCTAGGAAAATAATTTTTGACTCTTAGAGTGAGTATATTTTTATTTTAAAGGAAATGGCAGGACATCAGCAAAAATGGCTAAGAACTCCAAATTTCACCACTCTGTAAAAACAACAAACTAGCTAAAGAGGAAATATAGCTTTTCTACAGAATTCTAGAATCTGTCCAAGGGCTTAGAACAATTGGCAGAATCTTTATTTAAATATAAGTATGCTTGGGGCAGAAAGATAACTGTAAAGGCTAACGTACATGCTTTGCCTGCAGGAAGCCTGGGTTTGATCCCCAGCACTGCATGGTCTCCTAGATAAACCAAGAGTAATCTCTGAGAACTGCTAGGTGTGGGCAAAAACTAACATAAAATAAGTAAAAATGAAACAAACAACCATACACAAATGCAGAGAATTGAGTTTTGGGATCATCCAATTCAGCTTAACTATATTAGTCACTGTTCAATAGAAGGTATAAAAATGATAGTCCAAATTTCAGGTAATAAAGAGAGAAAAGGTAACTATATTTTCCAAGAGTGAGGACCAATGATTGGTCTTATGGTTCCCTGGAAAGCTCAGTAGTCAAGTCCTGTTTTTATTTTGCCTACCTTGGAACCAGCCTAACACTACATTGCTGGGGAGAATGGAATTTGTCAAAAAACAAGCTAATGTCTTAGGTTAGGTTGCTGTTGCCTGAGGCAATACATAACAGTGGCACAAGCAATGTATTAACTGAAAATCTTGAGAAGAGCATTGGGGACTCAGATGTCCTTAGACTTTGTAAAGCTCCAGCATATTTCTAAGCATTTGAAAGGTCACATAGATGCTCAAGGCTGTGAACAGACTCAGAAAACATGTGAGAAGGACCCTACTGATCTTAAGGATCTACATGAGTAATAAGAGTAAGAAGAGTAAGGCAAAATTGTAGATTGCAGACTATCCACTCGCCAAAAGGCAACATTTTTTTTTTCAGTTTAGGAATTTAAGGAAACACTTAATGAATCAGTATCTGGCAACTAATCCAATGGAACAGAGTTTTCAAGGGTTATGTACGATAATAAAGACTTTGAAGACTAGCTCAGAAAAATTACTAAAGCAATTTCAAACTATTTGAAATAAGTAATAGCAACAGCTAAAATCTCAAATAACAAATTTTATAGATGTAGTAGCTATATTATAATATAAAAATGTTGG
>PVKC010007782.1:0-29049 GCA_004027635.1 Crocidura indochinensis | reverse complement strand
GGCAGTGCTCAGGGGTTACTCCTGGCTCCATGCTCAGAAATTGCTCCTGGCAGGCACGGGGGACCATATGGGGCACCGGGATTCGAACCGATGACCTTTTGCATGAAAGGCAAACGCCCTACCTCCATGCTATCTCCCGGGCCCCAGGTATGACTTGTTGATATTAAAATAAATAATTGAAAAAGAGGACACTCATGTCAGCAAGAATTACAATTTTTTAATAACTTACCTCTAGTTTATTTGGGGAAATTTCAAAATAAACAATGTTAATAAGTATTCACAATGTTTTTTTTTTGGGGGGGTCACACCTGGCAACTCTCAGGTTACTCTTAACTGTGTGCTCAAATATCACTCCTGTCAGGGTTGGGAGACCATATGGGACGGAGGGAATCGAGTAAGGCAAATACCCTATCCACTGTGTTATTGCTCCTGTTCCAGGATGCACAACTTTTCAAATGATCTTTATTGTACATCTTTTCAAATAATAGTTATTGTAAATTGAGTTGCTAAATTATGATGTGCTTTATAGGTATCAATTTTCCTTCATTGAATTGTTTCTATATTATACTAATATATTATTAACATAGCTATAAATGAGAAAATTTTAAAGTGCTTGCTAATAAGAGCATTATGGAATATAGAAAAATATAGCTGTAAATTCTTTGCACAATAATCTCGATTATTGATTTCCAGATGCTCACTTATAGTCATTATGTTTTGTTTTTTTCACTCTATTTTTCAGATAGTATTAAATTTTACTACTATGGACCTGTACAAAAGTAGCTTGTGCTGGTATGATTACATTGAAGTACGAGATGGATATTGGAGGAAATCACCTCTCCTTGGTAAGAGATTATTTACCTACTCTATTCCTGTGCATATATTCTCCCTGTCTAGATAATTGGTTCTTTTAAGAGTCTATTTAGAATAATTATAAATATGGGCACCAACATTTTCCTTTCTGTATTGCCTTTTTAAATAATAATAAACTTACAGATGGATTCGTTTTATAAGAGAACTTTAATTATGAGGTAGTATTGCTGTATTCAGGCTGTACTGAATGACTAGGACCAGCTTTTTCATGAAGTAGACTGATAATAATTTCTTTGAATAATAATTCTTAAATTTTAATTTAGAAATCAGAACTCTAATGAGAAAACCAGTTAAATTAAGTGTGTGTGTGTTTGTGTTTGCTTGCTTGCTTGCTAAAGGTAGAAAAGTAGAAACTGCTAGTATATGTGTGGCATCTTACTCCCTGTGCCAAATAGTCTAGTTCTTACTGTACACATCACAGTTTGCTTCTCAGAGAGACTTTTGTGTCTGAGAAGAGGCATTTGTAGTTTGTGTCATAAATGTAGCTCAGATTTGGTGCTCGTGAAAGTCTGCTGCAACTGTTGAACCACAGGCCACACTAATAACTGCATGAAGTACTTCATTGTTACCTAGTGTTTTACTTAAAGGTGAGAGTTCAGTGGATTTGTGAACAGCTACTTTTCATTGATTTTTTTTTTTTTGCACCCTTTGGGGGTTTGTGAGTTTTCATTTATTTTTGCAAGTAACTCTGCTCAGTTGTGCTTATGTGCCACACAGATCTTCCTTTTTTCCTTAAGGTCATATAATCTGCTGAGTAGACACCTTTGTATTAAATCACAGCAGCTTGTGTAGAAATGTTTAAAAGTAAGGAAAAATTAAGAACCAAACTAGTGCAGTAGTCATTTAAATTGAGGAAAATATTGTCTCAAATATGTAGTTCCTTAGATGAAGCAACTTATAATGAAAGTTATATGTGTTCTCAAGAAAACATTTCATTAAACTCATCTTAAAGTATCACATTGTATATTCAGGTTTTCTATAATCTAAAGTATTATATTTCAAATATAATCAAATGTAAATGTAAAACCATTTCAAAAAGCCCTCTCTTAGGGAACAACAGCATTGCATCTGTTGGTCCATCAGAGTGATTCAATCTAATCATAGTTCTTGTTTGAAAAGATTTCCCTGCTTTGTTCCTCAAAGTAAGTGTGGCAAAGAGTGTACAATATCAAAATCCCTTGAAGCATTAATGACAATATGGGAACATCATTCCTTTAACTACAGGCTGCATATAACAGACTCTGGTGATTCATATGTATGATCTGGTTTAAGAAAAACAGCCCTATTGACATTTAGGATGATATTTCTTCACCTGTTGACTATTAGGATGAAAAATTTTTAAGTTGACTATTCCTTTTCCTACACTAACATTATGGGATGTCATTGGCAAAGGCATGTAGAAATGAATGACAGAATTTTATTTACATTATCATATGTGACTGCTCTGTCATCATCTAGAAGCTTAGAGCACATTAGTAGATGTAAACCAAGCAACAGATATTTGTGGAGCATTAAGGTTAGAAAGGAAGCAATGAAAGGTAATATAATATTTGCTTATATAAATTACCTGTATATGCACACTTTGAAAAACTGAATCAGAACTCATGCTCAAGTCTCCAATATTATTCATCATTCTGTCTCCTATGCTAAGATAATAGCTGAAATGAGACAGGGCACATATAAGGTCTTTGGAGAAGACAGGATCTTCCTAATTGGTGATCACTGAGCCAGGAGAGACAGAAAATTCTCTTCACTTTGAGCGACTACACGTGGCTTGAAATTAGGCAAAAGGCTGAGAAGTGATAACATGTTGGGGTCTTTTAAAACTGCTTTATTTAAGCACTGTGGTCACAAAATTGCTCATTTGTACACCATACTTCACCAGTGCTTCTCATTTCCACTTTTCTCCCACTCCCTACCCCACTTTTCTCAAGGGTAGGCAATTTGCTTCTCTCTCTCTCTCCCTCTCTCTCATTCTTGCTCTCTATTTCTCTTTCTTCCTTTTGTGACTCTGTGGTTTGTATTATTCTTGGAGGGTTGTCTTTCCTGTTAGAGTTTCCACTTTTGGCGTTGAATTCTTGTCTAGAGCGATCAGTTCCAACTGTCATTGTCCCAATAGAACCTTCTCTACTCTAGCTACACTCACTGCTTTTTGTGGTGAGCTTTCTACCCTGGGTTGGACCTCCTGACCTTTGTTTCTACAGTCTCCACTTTCCTTATCAAAGTTGCTTCTCTCCTAATGTCTGAAGAATAATGATTTAGCTCAGTTCTCAGGGTCACTTGTACTATTTCTTTTCTCCATAGTATAATTTTCATCTACTTGATGTACTGTGTGACCTTTTAACAAATGCATCTTTTGAGCTTGTAGTCTTTATTCTACAGATAGCAATACATCCACCAGTTAACCAAGATAACTAAATCAGATTTTATATATACTTACTTGTAGCTAACTGGCAGGAAAAGAAAAGGGAAATAGAGAAGTCAAATTTAGGAGTTTCTTTATTCTTTTATTTCTTTTAGGTAGGTTTTGTGGGGACAAAGTGCCTGAAGTTCTTACCTCAACAGACAGCAGAATGTGGATTGAATTTCGGAGCAGCAGTAACTGGGTAGGAAAAGGCTTTGCAGCTCTCTATGAAGGCAAGTCACCTGGAATATTTTGAGATACTTGTTTTTAGATCTAATAGAAATAGATGTTGACCCTGCTCAGTAGGCTTATTTTTAACCACATTTTAAAGATGAGGGCTTATAAACTTGCAGAACCAGGTTTATATTAATAGAATACTCAATAAATTTAATAGCCTAAATAGTCTGTTTATGAAAGAATATAAATTGATTCAGGGCTTATGAAGACAACCTCATAATGACACAGATTTCTCAAACATTCCTCTTTTTCATAAAGATATCAAAATATTGAGGCCACTTGGGGATCAAAGTGATAATATATTGGGCAGGTCTTTTGTGTTGCATGCAGCTACCCAGGTTTGATCCCCACACTCCTGAACTTGCCAGGAGTAACCCCTGAGTACAGAGCCAGGAGTAATCCCTGAATACCACTGGTTGTGGCCCCAAACAAAACAAAGATCTTTTATGCTGCTGACCTGTGTTTGATTCCTGGTGCTTGCATGTGACCCCCAGAAAACCTTTTTTAGCACAGATTCAGGAGTTATCCTTGAGCACAGAACAAGGTGAAAGCACCAAGCAATGCCAGGTGCAGCCCAAAACAAAACAAACTGTGAAGAAATGATGGTTTTCCTTTGCACTGACTTTTTGCCTCTGTGGTGTCTGCCTATAATGTCCAATGGCCCTGTTACAAGAATCTGCACAGAACGAACTTGTACATTTTTCTGGTGCATGTTTTGATGCACAGAGAGAAAGTCAGCATTCAAGGAAGCAGTTATTAGAGGCTTTGTTCTATACTTCTCTAAAACAATAAACAGGCATTGTATTTCCTGGCTCGCACAACAGCTACAGCTTGCCAGGTTGTGGGTGGAAAAGACCGTTCCAGCTCCTGACTCTGCTAACCCAGGAGCTTAGGTCATTTAAAAGACCGTTTCTGCTTCTCTTAAACTAGTAAGTAAACAGAAGCATTTTGTTTCACTGATGAAGTGGATGGCAGTGAAGACGATGATCTGGATGAAGCCTCAGAAGTTTCACTTGTAATGCTTGCTGCCTGCCAGAGGCACACATCTCCTGAGCAGGTCCTTACCTGAAGGCAAAAGTGTGGAAGACAGTGTAGGGGATACCTGAATGAACTCACCTAAAAGACATTTCTAAATGTTTAATTGGTTTCTTAAAAAAAATTCATTTGCAGTGCTAAAGATATGAATTTATGGGGATTAAATATATATATGTGTGTGGGTCCTGTGTTATGTTCATATTTATAATTAAGTGGCTACATGGTCAGTGGCTTTGTTTTTATAACCCTTGAAATATTTGCATGAACACAGCCAACCAGCTTTGGCATTTATAACCCAATCTCTCTGTACTCCCACCAGCTCTGAACTTCAATGTTATCTTGCAAGAAAATGAAAATGAAATAGCAGGGCTGGTTTGGTGCATTTGTGACGTTTGTTGCTTTCCTCAGCCATCTGTGGAGGTGAGATACGGAAGAATGAAGGACAGATTCAGTCTCCTAATTATCCTGATGACTACAGGCCGATGAAGGAATGTGTGTGGCGAATAACAGTGTTAGAAGACTACCATGTGGGACTGACCTTCCAGGCCTTTGAGGTAAAGTCATTGAGAAGAACTTCTGAGAAGGGACCCTCCATAAATGACAGTGGCATTTAAGGGGCGCCTCATTAAATAAGCCAGGGGGCCAAAGAATCAGCTTTTTAATCAGCGAACAAGTCAAAGATTGCCTATAAAATGTAACATCAAACGTGAAAGATGGTGGGTGTTTTTCTTTTTCCCATTCTTTCCTCTCGCTGCCGACATTTCCAAAAGATTAAAGTGAGTTTACATTATCTGTGCGAGCTATTTGAATTCAAATGTTTGAAGTACTGACAATAGTTCTCTTGACAAATGCACAGACTCGTTTCACAAGACTGCTTAAAAGGTCTATTAAATAATAGAACTTATTTCACTTCTAAACGCAGAGGTTAAAAGGAAGGATTGTCTTTATTGTTGTTGGAGGGAAAATTCATTTTTTGCCCTGTTTTACACAGGAAAGTGTTTACATCAGGCACAAGGATTTACAATTCTTTGTAGCTGGATTGCATCAAAAATATTGTCAGGGACACCAGCCCAACATTACGCTCTCAGAGAAAGATAGAATCAACAAAAGGTGAAGCAGGAATCTGAAGCAAAATTTGAGTAATAAGTTTTCTTTTTTTTTAATTTTTTTAGTAATAAGTTTTCAAACTGGTGAATGAGTCATTTTTCTGGAATAGGAGAATTCATTAAAAACTAGCAG
This sequence comes from Crocidura indochinensis, assembly GCA_004027635.1. Lineage (NCBI taxonomy): Eukaryota > Metazoa > Chordata > Mammalia > Eulipotyphla > Soricidae > Crocidura > Crocidura indochinensis. Next base: position 23,261 of record PVKC010007782.1, on the reverse strand, counting down.
TGTGGGGCTGGAGAGCTTGTACTATGGATTCAACACTTGCCTGCGTGCAGCCAACCTGGGTTTGAGATTCCCCTATTCTATATGGTCTCCCAAACCATACCAAGAGTAATTCTGGAGTACAGAAATAGGGATTAAGCCCTGAGCACTAGAAGATGTAGCCCAAAACACCCAAAATACAAACCAATTTTAATAAAATAAAATAATAAACAAGAATTAGTAGCCCAGACAAGGAAGAATGTTTATTTTTGTAACTCCAGTGCATGTTTAAAATAAAGAAGTTCTCTAGAATTGAATGTCAGGGTAAAATAAGAAGGAAAGATAGACCGGGTAATACAAGTGGGGTCAATGATCCAAGGATTATTTTTTCCACTGGCAGGAGGCTGGCACACTGTTCAAGCTATCTGGAGGTAGACAATCTCCTCCATGGGCAATGTAAGTCCACTGAGTGCAGCACCCAGAGTCATGTTTTGGGCCACAAAACAGGAGCGTTGAGGGAATCAAGGCATAAGTCCAAAATCCCAGATTACCTTACATTTGTGCCAGCAAGCTATTGTTTAGATTTGTTTTTGTTTTTGTTTTTTAGTTCTTGCCTATTTCTGTTTACCATGAAAAAAAATTCTTCTCTACAATAATTCATTGTGGATATTTTTTTTTTGCTTTCACTTTTGTGATACCTGGGTGTGCTCAAGGCTTATTCCTGGCAGTGCTAAGGAACTATGTAGGCTACCAAGGATCAAACCTAGGCCACTCTAATACAAGACAAGCACCTTACCACTGTACTAACTCTCTGACCCTCTACTGTAACTATTATATTGTATGTTTTATTTATGACCTTTTTGCATTTTGAGAAACTTTAGCTTGAAATTATTTGATTTGCATTGTGCTATCTTGGTGGGCCAGTGAGATTGCCGACATGATTAAATAGACTGCATATTATAGACTAAACTTAGATACAATCCACCGATACATAGATCAAAAGAAGTCACTCATTGGAAAATGATATTTCCTATAGCCATGTTATCTTTATTTTGTAGTACTTCAAAAATTTTTTCAATGTATAAAAATCTATGAAGAACTCACTCACTGTCCTTTATTTTTATCCTGTGAATTTGTGTAATTACCTTTGCCAGAACTATTTAGATTTAATGTTAATATCATGGAAAAACTGAAGAAGTAAATTTTTGCTGAATTTTTGGGGTCTTGGGGTGATTCATATTAAAAGGTTATGATAGTCCTAATACTCTTGTTGTTTTGTGCATTGGGGAAACCTTTCTTTTTTAGCAACTAATTGTATTTTCTTTTTAAGACCAATGGTGACTGATCTGTATATGAATAAGAATCATGTCTGAAATTATTTTGGAAAGCTTTTCTATACTCATAGCAGTGATTATTATAAAGTATTATTATTTTATTTAAGTGTTTTGAAATATAGGAAGAGAGAAGTTAGTGGTAATGTTTATAGTAACAGATTCAAGATGTTTCTAAAAAGACTTGAAATAAAACCAGAGATTACTTATGTTTATATAGAACTCCATACACATTAATTTTACATGGCATAAAGTGAAGGAGCTTGTCAGCATTTATATTCATTCTCTGATCATACTTCTCTTATGAAAACCCAAGATTTTAATCGCTTTCCCCATCATTACTGTATATTGTAACATTATAAACTATGACCGAAAGTTTTGATTTTGGCACTTTGTGGATTTCCTAACAATAATCCTTTAATTTTTAAAAAATACTTTATTTTAGCTTATATTAAATCTACTAGACTTTGTAATGAGTGAAGAAGTCAAGAGAGTACATCATAACTAGTACTTTTATACTTGCTATGTTCCCTTTATTAAATATTTTAAGGTTATGTATTGGTTAATAACTTTAAACTATTTATTTAGAATTATGTCTTAGATTGTAGTTATTCTCAGTGTATTACTATGTGCTGATTTATTTGTTTTGTTGATGTAATATTGATTTACAATGTTATATATTGTTTTAGAAGTTTAGGTTCACTTGTCTAAATATGTGTTCAAAGTTTCATAACATTGCCCAACACAGTTAGTTTCCTTCTACACTTGATAAATCCCTCCAGCTTACTTATGATGACCTCAGTACTGCAGTCATAATTCAATAATTTATTTTGTTTTGGTTTTACTTGTTTCTTTGTTTTTTTTTATATATATTCCACATATTCATTGAATCACCTGGAATTTATCGTCTTCCTTCTGACTTATTTTTTTAGGGTTATTTTGCTTAGGCTTATCTCAGCCCTATGTCTGTTGTAGATACAAGATTTCATCTTTTCTAATTTCCAAGTAGTATTGCATTGTGCATATCCACCATCAACTTTTTTAGATGGTGGTGGGGCCTCCCAGTCAGTGTTCAGGCTACCTAGAAGCCACTCCTCTTCCTGTAATTCTCAATCAACAGGAAAATAAAATCTATGAAATAGTAAATCCCCATGCAGGTTCAGCAGAAGTAAGCTGTCTTTTAGAAGAAGATTAAACAGTAGTTCAACATGGCTTATAAGTTGTGCTTCCTTGAAAAACTGAGCTGGAAGAAATCCCAGATTTAAATTTTTTAAATCAAAGTCAAATATGATATAAGCAATGCTTATTTTTATCTAAAACATAAATAATAAAAACTGCTCAGAGTGCATCAATAAAAGTATACTATTCACAGAGAAGCTATATTCAAATAATTTCAATAGTCAGTGAGTTAGTTAAGATGTTTGTTTTGCAAACTACCCTAGTTTGATTCTTGCACCATCCCAGTTGTTGGCAGCAACTCATGTGCACAGAGTTGTGAGTAGATTCTAAACAATGCTAGATGTAGTCCCTAAATAAAAATTCTTTCTATAAATATTGCACTATCTTGGGCTATAAATTGCATTTTAATGACAATCTGACAATTTAGACAATGTTTATTACTATTTCTTTAAATTTATTATCCAGAGTTGGCATCCCTGTATACAGTGAAAGACTTATTTTGTAGAATCCAGTGTGGTTGCTCCTTTTTTAAGGCAGTCTAGCTTGTTTTGATGGGCTCTTTAATCTTAATATGTCCTCTAGACCTACTTATCACAAAGGAACTAAACCACTACCCTAGATTATTAAAGAAAAGATTATGTCAGACTCTTATGAAATTTTATGAAAATGCATATTTATGGGCCCATTTGTCCTGAACCTTTTCTAAAAAATGCAAAGGTAAACACCATGCCCACTGTAATATCACTCTGGCTCTAGATAAAAGTAAAATGTAAGAAATATGTTGATATCTATAACCTGGACATGAGAATGCATGGAGTTTGAATCAGAGAGCCACTAATTATAAGCTACATGAGTAGTGAAAATTTAAACAAATATGTCAATTGATTAGGAAAATATTTATATATCATTATTCTCATAGGCTCAATATTCAAGATATAATACAAAATAGTATAAAAGCAAAAACCCAATAAAATGGTGAGATTTATAGATATACTTCTTCAAAGAAGAGATATAGTGATCTGGAGAAAATTACTGTGGGCAAAGTTCTTGTTTTGCACATGTCATATTCAGGTTTGCTCCACAGCACCCTATCTGGTCTTAACCCAGTCATGAATGATCCCTGACTGATCCCAGCAGTGTGCTCCGGGGTTAATCCTGTTCTGTGTTCAAGCATTACTCCGGAGAGTGCTTAGGGGATTCCAAGCAACAAACCTGGGTTGGCCACTGCAAAGCAAATGCCCTATTCACTGACTACCTTTCTGGTTTTGTCCTTACATTTTGTATTTATTTAGTGATATGTAAACTTAGCTTGGTGTCTATAGAAAATAATATGAGGTTTCCTCAAAAAATTAAATATAGATCTATGATAGGGCGGTAGCAATTTCACTCCTAGGAAACTATCTAAAGAATAAGAAAACACTATCTTTTTCTTTACATTTTCTTCATCTTTTTAAATTTTTATTAAGACTGTTTGCACTACTATTAAATAAAGGATAGATTTTACAAGAGTGAAGGTGCATACCTTGTATGTAGCCAAAACTTGTTCAAAACTTATGATCATATGGTTGGCTCCCCCAAGCACTTCTCCTTGTAGTTTCAAGGGCTCCTGAGTAAACTTATGGTGATTTGAGCACTTCCTGGCATCACAGAGTGCACTAAATCTTTAGTACTATTTTCTTCCAGACAGGCACTTTTTTATTGATAGTTAGTGTCAGTGGTCTATGCACAATCAAAAGAAATAATCTCATTAAACACAAATTATTTATTACACAACTGTATTGATAGGTATGTTCACATTTGTTTGCAACAATTGTTGCAGATTGAAAGACATGACAGCTGCGCCTATGACTACCTAGAAGTTCGAGATGGAACCAGTGAAAATAGTCCTTTGATTGGACGTTTCTGTGGTTATGATAAACCTGAAGATATAAGATCTACCTCCAATACCTTGTGGATGAAGTTTGTTTCTGATGGAACTGTGAATAAGGCAGGGTTTGCTGCCAATTTCTTCAAAGGTAATTTGAAAAGAACTACTTAAATGTGAGATTTAGTCATTCGTTTTGGTCAAGTATAAACTCACTGAATTAGTTTTGAAAACTCATGTATGTGTGCTTTGATTATACCTCAGATGTAAGGACATACTTCACACTTATAACTGCATGAATTTGATCCCTGGCACAGGAGGAAAAAAATGGTGAAATGGTTTTAAGGGCAAAGGTCAATAACCTTTGCCCTTAAATTGTCACACAGGATAGGAATTGCAGTGGTGAATTTATACCAATTTCTCTTGGTGAAATATTTCAGAAAGTGAACTTAGAATGGAATATGTGGAAGGAAAGAACATACTTGCATCAAAATTAACAAAGGATCCTAAACCAGGGATTTATGACATGTGGAGTATTGGTTATCACGAGGATACAGCACTTCTAAATCTTCTTTTACAGAATAGCCTTATACAACATGGGAAATATTTGATAACCTTCTAGTACCAAAATGTTTTTTGACAAGAAATTATTGCTGATAAAATTGAATTTTGACTTGTATAACTTAATTTATCTATTTTTCTGCTTTTTAGCATATAATATATATAATTTACAGAAATAAAAAGCTATGTTAATATAAATACGTTCAAATATGACATTTAGAAAGTGTAGATATTTACATTAAGTGTGCAACAGTAGAATACAGCTTTTATGGAAAGAAAAAGCTTTGTTTTTTTTGTTTTTTTTTGTTTGTTTTTGCATACCAGACTCAGCAGTGCAATTGGTAGATTCTCCATGTATATCCAATATTTTGGTAACTGATATATGAGCATTCTCATTATTTATGAAAACATTTTAATTTTACCTTGAGAGTTACTTGTATATTTAGCATTTGAGCTGAAAAACAAAGAACTATGGCAATTTTGCTATCTGTATTAAAGATACTCATTAAATGTATGTGTTTAATTTTTCAGTATGTTTCTATTTAAACTAAGAGAATTAGCATGCTATCAAGTTTCATCTTCTTTTCAGTTTTGAAAATGATTAGTGCCTTGTTAGTACTGAATTTCTCTGAAGAGAGGAAATTTCTTTGCTTTTTCCATAATCACAGTAGATCAGACCTCAAGGTGAGGCTTTGTTATCCTAGTATACATATTCTACCATATACATTTTAAGAATGATATTTTTTCCCAAAAATACAGAATCACCCTATTTTCTGAACCCACAATTCTCCATAGGAAAAATAAATTCTTTTAATTGAAATAGGTTCAATGAATTTCAGAGTTTTCCCTTTTTATTTTATATTATAATATTCTTAACAGTAACATTTCTTTTTTTTCTTTTTATGGGGGGCGTGGTCACACCTGGCAGCACTCAGGTGTTACTCCTGGCATTATGCTCAGAAATTGCTCCTGGCAGGCTGGGACCATATGGGATACCAGGATTTGAACCACCATCCTTCTGCATGCAAAGCAAATGCCCTACCTCCATGCTATCTTCCAGCCCCAGCAGTAACATTTCTTAAAAGTATTTCAGGCTCTCCAGCAAAGTAAAATAGAAAATCAACAGGCAAAGTTATCTTTTTCAGTCAGATTCTTCTATTTATTTGTTAATATTTTAAACACCTACTATTTTAGTAATTTTTATATTTAATGATAATTATTATTTAATCAGATATTTAAAGCAAAGCACTAACTACCTGAGATTAGGTAAGTTCCAGGTGACCACCATATGTTTCTAGTCTGTTGCTGATTCTTGTTTACTGCTTAGTTTGCCTTAACCAAATTCTTGTATGTCAACCATCAAGGCACTGATGTTATTATTCCTTATTAAAGACATAAGACATCAGTTTTTCCTTTAGTCACCATTTTTGTAGCCTATTTTAAACAATGTTTATACCTTAGTATATAAAAGGACAATGCTCCGGTTGCTGTCTAAGTATTGGCATCTTTGTAGAGGAAGATGAATGTTCCAAACCTGACCGTGGAGGCTGTGAGCAGCGATGCCTGAACACACTGGGCAGTTATCTGTGTACCTGTGAGCCTGGCTATGAACTGGGACCAGACAAGAGGACATGTGAAGGTAACATGGAAATGGTGAAACCCACTCATTTCTCTCTTTCTCTTTCTGTGTCTCATCTTTCCTTTTCATATAATCATTTAGTCCTTAACTATATCCATAGAGTAAGGTCATTTGAATATTTACTGGGATTCTTTTGTTGTTGTTGTTGTTGTTTTGTGGGTCACACCTGATGACGCTCAGCTCAGGGGTTATTCCTGGCACTGAGCTCAGAAATAACTCCTGGCAGCCTCAGGGGACCATATGAGATGCCAGGATTCGAATCACCATCTGTGCTGGTTGGGCTACAAGGCAAAATACCTACTGTTGTGCTATTTCTCCTTCCCCTTACAATCTTGTTATAGTCACTTTTTCCTTTGATTACCAGGCTATCTTTTAAATGTGTATTTATAGCTGTCTGACTCATCTACCTTTATTTTTCTCTAGAACTACATTTTATCTACCCATAGTTTTCTCATTTATCCTTTAAACATCATTTATGGGCATGTCTCCTTAGTCAAAGGTGGAGTCATCAATCTAAATCTTATTTTATGCCGACCATGACAAATGATTTATTTCACAGAGAAATTTTTGCATATTTACTATGTGTGTATGCATGTTTTTTATGTGTGCTTTGATGAATATCTTTCTTTATTTGCTTGGTTGGTTTGGGGCCACACCTGGTGGTATTCAGGGCTACTGGCTCTGCATTCAGGAATCACTATTTTTGGAAATAGTGGGGGGACAAGGTGGGGTACTGGGGATCAAACTGGATCATTCATATACAATACAAATACCCTACCACTGTTCTACACTCTGGTCCCTATGGTGAATTTCTTAGACAAAGATTTAGCACCATTCCCTATGATTTCTTCTTTTTATCAAAATTCTTTCTTCAAAAATTGACTATATTTTTCACTTCCCATACTCCTTTATCACAGGTCCCATATTTGAGTATAGACAGAATTAATGAAATGGTCTCTAACTCTCAAATATGTATTCTGTATTCCTCTGAATATTTTTATCTATCACATTTTCAGAGAAATTGAAGCAATTTAGAGTTATCTTTATTTGTGCAATTATTTGTTTACTTTTATTCTTTCTCACAAAACTAAGTTCCCATAAACCCAGAACATCTTTTATTTTTATTTTTTTGTAATCAGGAGTCTCCATCCTGCTCATGAGAGTACCAACTTAATCTATATATCTCTATAAAGTAAAGTAGACATAGTTAGGAACAAAGTGTGGTATTTTTAAACTGAGGCTATTTTATATATACATATATACATATATATATATGAAACTATAAAGTAATGTGACTAATATTTTGTTTGGCTTGTAGAAATATTTTAATTTATAGTAATTTATAAAACTCTGATAAATGTAAAAATATAGTTATATGTGGTAGTAGAGCAAAATGTATGTAAATCACATATTTACATACAAATAACAGCAGTAAAGTTGAAACTAGTTACTTTAGAGTTGCTTGGTTAGTTCTTTACTTCTTTGGAATTATAAACCATGTACAGTATATGTTCTTTTTTGCTTGCTTTTTGCGTACTTTGATTTTTCTGATTTTACTATAAAGAATAGTGGAAACATGGTAACAGAAATCATATCTTTAAAAAAAATTAAGGATGGAGCTGGAGAAATAGCTCCGTGGGTTAGTAAGCTCTAAGCTCAGCTGGGTATAGCCCCAAAACAAAACAAAAATTTGATTTTCCCCTCTATCAAACATAAGACATATCTTCTATTACCAGACAATATTCCTGACCTCTAAGAGCCATATTTTTTAAATACAGAGCTGATGATATATACAGCAGGTAAGATGCTAACATTCTATACAGCTAACCTGGGTTCTATCCCTCGAAGCCCATGTGGTCCCCCAACCAGTCACAAGTAAGGCAGAAGTAAGCCTGAGCACAGTTGGACATGGCTTCCTGAAATATTCATCTTACACAATGGAAAGAAAACTATTTGCTAAATGTTGTTTGTAATAACATATTTCTAATTTACTTAGTTAATATGTTTATCTTGGCTTGTTAGCTCAAGTAATTTTTATTTCTCTAGAATAACTTCTTTAGGTATGAAAGTTTGAGGAGATATATTATTGATGTGTCTTAGAATATTTTTTACTCATATTTCGTTGACTTTATTTGAAGTAAAATAATTTTATTTAAAGGAATTTACTTAAAGGAATGCAAGGATAGGGAAAGAGAGAAAGATATATATGAGTTCAAGAAAGAACATAGGCTTTTTAGAGGGGAAAATGCCTGTCTTTTTATTAATTCCTATAGCAGCCATAGGTATTATTAAATTCAGTTGTAAGATAAGAAAACGGATACTTCAATTTTACAATCTTAAGAGATAAAAAATACCATAGATATAATTTGTTTGCCCTGAAGCTACAAAAATTAATGAATGGCATTAAAAAAGAAAATGTTCATTCCAAACACCAAGGAATATAGAGACTGAAGATTTCTAAATTTTGAAAATCCTGAGGCATGTTGAAATGTAACACCGAGATATTAATGGAAATAATGAAAAGATGCTGTGAGAAATATGCCTTTATTAAGGAAATATTCCTTTCTTTTGTTTTCTTCCAGCTGCCTGTGGCGGACTTCTCACCAAACTAAATGGTACCATAACAACCCCAGGGTGGCCCAAGGAGTATCCTCCTAATAAAAACTGTGTGTGGCAAGTGGTTGCACCAAGCCAGTACAGAATTTCTGTGAAATTTGAGTTTTTTGAACTGGAGGGCAATGAAGTAAGTGAAAAGTGAAAATGATTTTTTGTTACAATTTGGAAAACCTTGAGAGCAAATTTATAAGAGAATGGAAGGAGAGAGGTGGCAGGAAAAGGAAACAGAGGGAGAGATATAGGTGGAGGAAGAGGAGGTGGGAGAGGTCGTTAAAGAGGAAAAGGGAAGGTTAAGAGAAGGAGGAAAGAAGGAAGGAAGGAAGGAAGGAAGGAAGGAAGGAAGGAAGGAAGGAAGGAAGGAAGGAAGGAAGGAAGGAAGGAAGGAAGGAAGGAAGGAAGGAAGGAGACAGGGAGGGAGGGAAGGAAGAAGGGAGGAATATTGAAGGGCAGGGGAGAAAGGGGGGTGTAGAAAAAGGTTTCAAAATACAATATATAAATGTAGCTGTTGTTCTGCTTTTTGTTTCTGTAATGGTTTATAATTTATGTTGGCACTGATGATATTTTAGACTATTCTTGGGAAACTGAAAACTACTGGGGTATTTTGCTCTTTGCATTAATATACATTTTCTTGATTTACTAAAAAGCTTTGAACAAATTACAGTCAGCTTCATGTCACACATATTTCCAGAATAATAAACCAAACTCTCTGGTTAACTCATAAACTGGTGGTTTTCTGAATGTTTTCTTGTGGACATACATATTTTTTTTACTGCATAATGGTTTTTTAGTATGATTATACTAAATGTTTACAAAGAAGGAAAATTTGTTTAGCCTCAATAAAAGATGCATCTAATTCAAATTTCTTTCTTACAAATACAACTTTCTATGGTAAAGGTGCTATTTTTCCTCTGGTTCTCACCTTCTAATACATATAATCATTTATTTCAAAACTTTTGTGTTTTACTTATATCTAATATAAATTTCATTTAATATAAATGGAATATCAAGCCTTAAAGTGAGAACCTTTATCAATGTGTCTTTAAGTGACTGGCGATATTGTTAACTTCAGAGAAAATGTAAGACATGTCTGCTTAGATTGAATTTTCTTTTTTTTCCTTACTACTGCATCCTTCCAAAAACTTAATTTTCTATTTCTTTTTAAATGAACATGGATCAAAACTTCTAAGTATGAAACTAATAAAATTATTTTATTGATAAAGCTTATGGGATTTATACATACATTTGTCTGGGTACAGTATATGTGTCTTTGTATTTCCTTTTTTTCCCTCTTTCACTTGGATTACTCCTCCACACTCTTTAATTCTACTTGGAATTACTGAGGCATTTTGTGGGGAGGCACATGGTGCTCAGGGGCTACTCCTGGCTCTGCTCTTAGGGGTCATTTCTGGCAGTACGATGAAGCCATATGGGGTACTGGGGAATCGAACTCAGGTCAGACCCATGGAAGGTAAATGTTCTGCCCACTGGGCTAGAGCTCCAGCCCCATGCAAGTCATTTTTATGTCACTTCTCAGTCTCTAAATTTGTGAATTTGAAGGAAAAGGCATTTTAAGTGTTAATTGTATATTTTAAAACTTCTTTGTATCCTATGTAAGTTTTATGGAACTTACAATTTATAATATCTTTACTTGTAAGACACATCATTTTCCGTAATAAGTGAGATTTTGGAAAAAGTTGAAAATAATTTTAGGGGGCCCGGGAGATAGCATGGAGGTAAGGCGTTTGTCTTTCATGCAAAAGGTCATCGGTTCGAATCCCGGTGCCCCATATGGTCCCCCGTACCTGCCAGGAGCGATTTCTGAGCATGGAGCCAGGAGTAACCCCTGAGCACTGCCGAGTGTGACCCAAAAGCCAAAAAAAAAAAAAGAAAAAAAAAAGAAAAAATAATTTTAGTAGTATCTTTAGAAAGTCTTTCACGTGAATGATATTTTTACAAAATGAACATCTTCGGGGCCGGGAAGGTGGCGCTAGAGGTAAGGTGTCTACCTTGCAAGCTCTAGCATAGGGCGGACCTCGGTTCGATCCCCCAGTGACCCACATGGTCCCTCCAAGCCAGGAGCGATTTCTGAGCACTGAGCACATAGCCAGGAGTAACCCCTGAGCGTCAAATGGGTGTGGCCCCAACACCTCCCCCCAAAAATACCCAAGCAAACAAACAAAATGAACATCTTCCCACCAGTTTGTAATTTGATGTGAACTTAGTGTTGAATGATTTATTTTCTGAGTTTTTTCCTAAAAAAATTGTGACAGGGGGCCAGAGTGATAGCACAGTGGTAGGGCGTTTTCTTTGCATGCAGCTGACCCAGGATGGACCATGGTTCGATCTTTGGCATCCCATGTGGTCCCCAAAGCCAGGAGCAATTTCTGAGAAATTAGCCAGGAGTAACCTCTGAGCATCACCGGGTGTGGTCCAAAAAAAACAAACAAAAATTATTTGTGACAGGTGACATTTTAATTCATTAATTTTTAAGTGTTCCTAAGGCTAGAAGTTTGCTTTCCAGAAGAAACAAATAATTTCATATAAGCATCTTATAAAAAAACTTTTCTAAGGGAAATATTCATTATTCATGAGAGGACCCTTTACAATTTTGTAACATATCAGAACTCTTTACTTTTATGGTGAAATAGCTACACAGAAGACCATTACTAACTTTGCATATTTTCATGATTTGCCAACTATTTAAAATGAAAGCATGGACATAAATTTGCCTTGTAGAATAACAAGATCAAATTAAAATATAAGTATTTTATATAATCATCTTGATAGCCTGAAGAAAATTCAATATAAAATTCAATGTTACAGGGGTTGGAGTAGTGGTGTAAGTGTTAGGGCATTTGCCATGCATGCACTAACTTAGGACGGACCATGGTTCGATCCCCTTGCGTCTCATATGGTCCCCCAAGTCAGGAACGATTTCTGAATGCATATCCAGGAGTAAACCCTGAGTGTCACTAGGTGTGGCCCAAAAAGCAAAAAAATTAATTTTACAGATCTAATAAACAGAATTTACAGATGTAATAGAGTAGGAGAAAACATTTCCTTTTTAGTTAGCAATATTATTTATCATATTATTATATATAATAATAATTTAGCAATATTATGCTAGGTAATTTGTCATCAAATTTATATTACAAGAACCAGTTATTTGAATTAACATACAAGTATAGATCATGCACTGGAGTTCAGACATCTGCATTTCTAAGCCCTGCTGATCACATATTTATCTACTAAGGTCATTCATGGAAGAGGTGTTTTTAGTATGTACCCTATCAGAGCTTTGGAAAGTGTATTAGAATAACATATATGTTAGTGGTTGTAAAATTTCCTAGGAATACCTTGCATTCACAAATTACCTTCTGTTCCAGTGTTGTTATTATAGTATATAAAAATCAGACTGCATCTACTTCATGCTAATATAAAAATCTTTACCTTTATCCCTTCCAACATATTTGTTTATAATCCTGAAATATTAAAATGTAACTTCAAAGTACCTAGCAATTCCCCCAAATTAAGAAGCATAAATCCTTTTGATGTGTTTGTAAGTTCCAGAAATACTTGTTAGAATGAAACAGAGCCAGTCTCTCTTAGACCTCAGTGGTGAGTATAGCTTAGAATGTGACATTTTATGTAGCTGGAGAGATAGCACAGCAGGTCAGGCATTTGTCAGCCCATCAGGAAGTGATCCCTGAGCACAAAGCAGGGGTAAACTCTGTGCACAACAAGGTGTGGTTTAAGAACCAACACAAAACTGAAGTATGTGGTGTCTTAGGTGGCAATGGTCAACCAAACCAGACATGCTTTTTTTTCTTTTTAGCATATTACTAGGTATGATAAGTATAATTTAGGGTATGTTTATAAACATTCTTCCGAACATTTCTTTTCAACAGAAAGAATAATCTCTAATGTTTCTGTCTAATTATATGAAATTCTTGGAGTTTTATAACATCAATTAATAACATAAAATATGAAAGACCTCTACTGTTCTTAGAACAATTTATCAGGAGAGGGATATAGCAGTGTTTTGTAATCAACACCACTATCATCTCAACAAGTGCTCATTTTATTTCTCTTTCTTTTTGTATATTTTTCAGAAAAGATATGTATTATAAATCTACCATAAGAAATTTACATCTGTATATCTGCCTTTTGGGATTCAAAGCATGAGCCTTCTCAAAATTTTATGATTTTCAACTTTAATTTGAACCCTTAAAAATATTTATTTTACATGTTATTTCTAATTTGATGACTATAGGAGTACAGAGAGCAAAACATGATTATTTACCCCCAAATAATTGTTAATTACTGAATACTTAATTTTAATTGATTGCAATAACCATATTGTTTTCCAGGTTTGCAAATATGATTATGTGGAGATCTGGAGTGGCCTCTCCTCAGAATCTAAGTTGCATGGCAGATTTTGTGGAGCAGAAGTACCTGAGGTGATCACCTCCCAGTTCAACAATATGAGAATTGAATTCAAATCCGACAATACTGTGTCCAAAAAAGGCTTCAAAGCACATTTTTTCTCAGGTATAAATATTCACAAACTCATTGATATGTTATGACTTTCCAAGGTAAATCTGCTTAAATGCTTTCGAACTCTTCTCAGGGTTCTATAATGTGACTTGGAAGCATATAAAATGCATGATCATTAATCATATGTTTAATGAGGTTTTATTTAAAATTGAACTGTTAATATAGAATTCCTAATTAAATCTAGCTTCCAAACAGTATATAAGTAGATAAATAAAATTTATTATAAATTTTGATGTAAATTTGGGGGTCAGAGTTATAGCACAGAGGGCAGGGAATTTGCCTTGCATGTGGCTGATTCTGGTTCGATTTCCCACATGCCATATCGTCCCCTTGAGCTTGCCAGGAGCTATTTCTGAGCACAGAGCTAGGAGTAACCTCTGAGTCCCAATGGGAGTGGCCCAAAAACCAAAAGAAAAAATTTTTAAGATTATTTCTATTGTGACCAAAGTGAATTTTACAGTAATATTTAAGGTACATAGCGACATTGAATCGGGATTCCCACCTCCAGTATTGTCCTCCCTCCACCCCTATTCCCAGCATACATCCCATATCTCCCTCCAAAAGAAAAATTTTGACATAAAATCTAGGAACTGTTACAAAGGGTCACACAGACAGCACAGGCATTTATAAGTGTTTGAGAATTATACTGGAGTAATTTACCTTGATTTTTGATAATGTGGTTTTATTTTAGCAGCATTTTATATGTACGTAAACATGTTTCTTGGTCTTAAGCTGATAATAAAATAACAATTGACACATCACTGTGGTAACAGTTATAGAAATACACCTTGTATTTTCACAAAAATATATATTACCAGACATATTTAGCATTTGTCTCTTCTGTCTATAATTTAATATTGTGTTTAACCATTTCAAAGCACAATTTTGATGTAATAGTAGAAATTTGACAGAAGAAAATCAAATTTTAAGAAAAAGTATAGAATTTCAGTGAAATTCCCTTTCCTTGATATTTGCCATTATCTTCCATAAAAATAGTATTATGCCATTTCAAAAATAAAAAACAATTGTGATGAACCTTAGTATAGCAATCTATTCAATCTATTCAGTCGTTAAGCCTGGTAAGCAATTTAAAGCTGCCGAATTCCAATTATGCTTTAATATTAAGTAATTTGGATGGGTTAATTCAGAGTCCATTTATTCTGGTTCCCTTGTGTTTAAAATTAATGAGATTTACAATGCCTTGGATTTGTTTGGGGTTTTCAGAGTAATTGAAGTTAATGGTTCAGAAGCTCCATTGAGGTCCAAGTACACACTAAGGTCTGCTCAAAATATAATACATCATAGTTCCCTTTGTCTCTTTCCCTCCTTTCCCCTGGATTTAACTGCCTTTTAGAAGCTCTTCTAAGACATTTCAAGATTTATATTATTCAAGGTAGAATTCTAATAACCTATTTCAGTGCACTGAAGATTCTCTTTGATTTCAGTGTTTTATAAGGGCTAATTTAAAAATATCTTAGTGCACAATGCTGCAAGATAAAGCTTTCTAGAACCTTGTTGTGTACCTTGAAATCAAAATTATAAAGTGAACAAATATAGTGATGACATTTAGGGTACTTATTATCTTAGTCAAATATTTGATTTAATTATTCTATTTTTTAAAAGCTCACTTCGGATGACGAACTAGGTTAATGAGCTTGAGGGCATCCTTTGCTGGAGACCCAGGTTTGACTACTGGCACCTCATGGTCCTCATGCTTCACTGGAGAAACCCCAACAATAAACTCTAGTGCACCACAGAGTATGTTCCCCAAATTAACAAGTACATGCTAAATATACAGATGACAATGTCAGAGTTGAGATTACCCAGCAATTTTATTTTTTATTTATTTTTTGGGCCAGACCCAGCAGTGCTCAGGGGCTCTTACTCCCTCTGTGCTCAGAAATGACTCCTGGCAGTACCCAGGGACCATATGCAGTGGTAGGGGTCAAATCAGGCATAAGAGGATACAATACTGGGGAACATACTCAGTGGTACTCTAGAGTTCATTTTAGGGATTTCTCTAGTTAAGTTTGAGGACCATGAAGTGCCAGAAATCAAACCTGGGTCTCCGTCAAAGGATGCCCTCAAGCTCATAAAATTAGTCGTTTGTCCAACATGAACTTTTAAAGCATAGAATTTTTTTTTTTTTTTTTTGGTTTTTGGGTCACACCCGGCAGTGCTCAGGGGTCACTCCTGGCTCCATGCTCAGAAATTGCTCCTGGCAGGCACGGGGGACCATATGGTGCACCGGGATTCGAACCGATAACCTTTTGCATGAAAGGCAAACGCCTTAGCTCCATGCTATCTCCCGGGCCCCTAAGCATAGAATTATTAAAAAATATTTGACTATGATAAAATTTACCTTAAATGCCATCACTACACATATTCACTTTATAATTTTGATTTTTAAGATATAAAACAAGGTTCTAGGAAGCTTTATCTCACCATTGAATGCACTAAATGTTTTTTTTTTTTTTTTTTTTTTTTTGGTTTTTGGGTCACACCTGGCAGTGCTCAGGGGTTACTCCTGGCTCCATGCTCAGAAATTGCTTCTGGCAGGCACGGGGTTCATATGGGGCGCCGGGATTCGAACTGATGACCTTTTGCATGAAAGGCAAACACCTTACCTCCATGCTATCTCCCAGGCCCCACTAAATGTTTTTTTAATTAACATTTTAAAACACTATCGTCTCCAGGCCCCACCCAACAAATATAAATTCTCTCTATGTTATGATAAGTCAAGCAAGACTTAAAAAGACATTTTTTTGTGTCTTTAGGAAAATTCACATATGAAGACCTACACAGAGAAATTAATACATGAGAATTCATTGTCAATATTCCTTTCTCTGTGTGTGGAAAAATAAGAGACTACTTGGCTGATAAATATTCACAGTTTGGAGCAATGAGACCCAAGTAGTTAGTTTTCTATAACAGTGTTAGGAAGTGCTCTTCAATTTTAGTATTTTCCAGTACTTTAAAAAAATGTAAATTACAATATGGAACTGCTAAGTAAACTAATTAATGGAGTTGAAGGAGAAATAAAACCCCAAACATATGCACTATATCTGTGGATATTGTGAATTTTAGTCAGGTAGGAATATAATATCTATTCAAGAATAAAAATGAGGTGATTTCATTGTTACTTAGTTTGATGTATGAGGCAGGCAATGAATTAAATTCAGTGTCAAAAATCATTTAAATTCCAGTTTGTCTTGGTTTGGAGCAATGAGACCCAAGTAGTTAGTTTTCTATAACAGTGTTAGGAACTATGGAACTTAGATTATGTATTTTGTAAATGACATCAGTTATGTGTTACACTCAACATGCTTATGATCTGAAAGCAATAGACTATTTTTCATTTCTTTATTAAATTATTGTTTTGTAAAATCAAAGATTATTAAGTATAAGTTTTTATGCTTTCTATTTTGATATATTAAAAAGTCTTTCAAGTTTGTCAGATTCATATTTAAAATACGGTGGATGAAAAATTAGATCTAGTTCACATTTAATTTCATGTAAGTTTTTATTAGCAAGGAAGATATTTCCCTGGAAAAGGGGGAAGGTTAAAATATATTTGTAATGAAAAATTAATGGCAACAAATAAAACTTAATGAACTGTAATAATTATATCATTTCTAAAAATCATATCAAATCATAATTTATGAAGGATGATTTTAGTGGATTAGTTTTAGTCACATAAAATCTGATTTTTAGACTACTATTAATGCTTTCCATTATTGTGATCTTTGTTCTATATATTTATAATTATATTTTATCATATTTAACTATAATATACATAACTATATGTTTTACTACAAGTGCTAATGAAATTTTTATTTCTTATGTAGTCATGTTAAAAGTCAAGAATTATTTCATTTTACATTTATTGGAAAGTAAGTTGAAAAACCAAATTAAATTTATTTTTGAGGAATGGGGATTTGAAACCACACGTGGCTATGCACAGATTTACTCCATTCTGCACTCAGAGATCATTTTTGCTGGTGCTCAGGGGGTCATTTGTAGTGCCAAGAATGGAATAGGACCGGACCTACTATTAAGTGATTTTCAAAATTAAAATGAGCAAATTAAGATTTGTTAAAGTATAATCATGGGTTTATTATTATAAATTATTTTTTCTTTACTTATTTTATGTATTTATTTTTGGGTTTGGGGCCACACCCAGTGGTGGTCAGAGATTACTCCTTGCATGTATTCAGAAATCACTCCTGAGAGGTTCGAGAGACCATATGGATGCCCGGGATTAACCCAGGTCAGCTGCATACAAAAAAAAATGTACTACTCTCTACACTATAGCTCAGCCCCTGATTCTGACAAATTCTTCAGAAAGAAAAATAGCATTAGAAGTAATTAATTTTAGTGACTATTCTCTTTGTCTCAAGAATCAAATATTATTCTTGGAAATTTTCATAAAGAAATATTCAAAATCTAGGATAAAAATATAATGTGACAGTTATAGAATTTTGAAATAGCTTAATAATATGATAAAATATAATAAATATGTTTTAGAATTTTCATAGTGTAAAATTTATTATGAATAAAAATAAAGTAATAAAATTGTATCATGCATATAACAGCATCTGAAAAATTTGAAAGTGCTACATAAGAATACTAATAATGTTTGTCTTAAGATAAAAAGATGGTACATTACAGTTTATTCCAATTTCTCTGAAAGAGAGTTTTTTCTATCTTAAATAAAAAATAACTTGGGAAGACACTTATATCACAATTTTACATGTTAGAGAAAATATTTTTAGCTTTGCAAATTTAGATTTTGGTGTTCTTTGACAGTGAAGATCTGAATAAATTTAATGATCAATTAATTAGTGTTAGTACAAGTTAATAAAAACACACTTGTATTGACTTAAATAAAATTACTTTTTTTGGGGGGGGGGTCACACCCAGCAGTGCTCAGGGGTTACTCCTGGCTCCATGCTCAGAAATTGCTCCTGGCAGGCATGGGGGACCATATGGGGCACCGGGATTCGAACCGATGACCTTTTGCATGAAAGGCAAACGCCTTACCTCCATGCTATCTCTCAGGCCCCGAGTAAAATTACTTAATTTAAAAATTTTTACTTACAATGCTATCTTATTATTGGCAATCCAATATGGATGTTAATAAATACATAATCAAACAGATATTTTATGGATATAATATTAAATAATTCTGTTTTCACAGTGTCATAATAAAAGTCAGAAGTGGCTATGAAGTTATGTAAGCAAAGATTATTGAACATGTTCAGCAATTTATATTTATTCAAGAGCACTATACAGGCACTGAAGCAGTGGTGCAAGTGGTAGGGTGTTTGCCTTTGCTACACGCAACCTATGACAGCATTTTGATCCCCCAGTATCCCATATGGTCCCCCAAGCCAGGAGTGATTTCTGAGCACCTAGCTAGAAATAACCCGTGCATGTCACAAGGTATGACCCCAAAACAAAACAAAAAATAAATAACACTGGTCATGAAATAAGAACAATATTTGATAATAGATGATTATGTATTGCTTATAAGTCAAATATAAATTAAGTAGTATATGAAAGGGGAAATTACATTTATTTAACATTTTGATTCATATAGTGAAGCAAAATTTTATAGCAATTTTTAAAATGTAGTGATTTATTAAGATAGATTTGTTTTCATAGTCTCTTTTAAATACGCACTTAATAAGCTTAAGAGATGGAATTAAAAGAATTTTTCTGATACCATTCACATAATAATGTGACTGTCTATTGACATTATAGCCATCCTCATACAAGTCCAATGGGTTTTGTTACTAGATTCAGATGATTTCAGCTCATACACTCTTCATCTTATCCATCTTGCAGCAAGTACACATATTTCTTTGCACTGTACCATTGGGGTAACATTTCTCATGGAATGGTTTGAGTTCTAGAAGATTTTCTATCTGATATTATTCTAACAAAACATGAACTATAAGTGTGATTTATTAATATATAGTATAGTTAAGACTGCTAATTGATTTTTTTAAGTCTGCTAGGTTCTGGTTAATAAAGATATTCAAATGTATACATAGATGGGAAACAATTGTCTATGCTATAGCTCTATTTCCTGTTCATTAGTGCTCTCTCCAGGGTGATTATTTCCTCAATTCTGTATCAATACCTATACAATATTTGTATACAAAGAGATGGATAGATAAGGAAGTGTGTCAGTATGTATATGTGCACAGAGTGGAAGGGTTGGTGTAACTTAAGGTCTAAGGATGTATAGTAATATATTTGCTCTGATGTATATCTCTTCTGGTGCATAGATGCTTAATTTCTTCTATAGTCAATTTTATAAGGAGATAATTTTATGTTTGAATATTTGCCTAGGCTTCCTACTAAATATAAAAAATGCCATGAAAGCATGTCAGTAGTAGGTAGGACAGAGATATAATCACAGGTACATTGATTCTTAAAACGTGAAGATTTGGGGAATGCCTGCCTGCGTGTGTTTGGTTAGTTCTGCTAATGCCAATGCATAAATATACTTTGGACATCTGTGTGAGATATCATGTTATTAGTCTTCAAACATGGAAGACAAAATTGACTTATAAAAGCTGATTACAAAACTCTCTTTCCTAAAGCTAGTTCTAAAGAGTGGTTACTAATTAGATATCTTTAAAGCAAAAATAACTTGCTATTTGTGTGCCACCATGAACTCACTACTTACTAGACTAATCAGCTGCCCATGTAAAGTTTGAGTACAGTCTAACCTCTGATATGGCTGTCATGAGTTCCCTTTGCATGCTCTGCAGTAGGAGTGATGAAAGTATGAGTGATGTGTCAGCATTTATGTGTGTCAAGAGCAATCTGATAGTTCTGACTTTAATGGACAAGCTAGGCCTGAAGTGACAGCTGAGTGACATAGCAAGATGCCTCTTACCCCATTGACTGCTTGCCAATCTAGTTTGACTTTTTCTCCCTGTAGTGCACTCATTAATTATTTCTTAGAGGCTCAATTTCCTAGTTTGTCCTCTGTTTGCTTCTAGCACACTAAATGCCCTTTTAGAGAACTAGTTGTTAATAAACTTGTCTGCCAGAGTAGATTTGTTTAAAAATATAGAAAATAAATGTCTTCTTTAGACCAGTTTAGAAATGCTTCTGCTTGTATGAGAATGTTAGGAATCTTCAGAGTCACTATGCTATGTCTGTGTTGAAGAATCAGCAGAATAGTAGTGAGTGCTTTATTTTTTCAAATGTGATCACATACGTCTTCCACCCTGGTTAGGCTCTGTCTATACACCAGGGTTAATGGTGTCTTAACTATTAATGGTGTATCAACCACTAATGTAGGCTTTACTTTTACTTAAATGCTATCTCTTGTATTTATTCAAACTTCCTAAAATTTTAGCTTTTAAAAAATAACAATACATTGTCAATCTTCCAAATTACCTGGAAAAAGATATATCGATTTCCTCTGTCCCATCTCAACTCCGGTACAGAAATGAAAGAGGTCTGCATGTTTCCATGTAAAAGCAAATGATCTTAGAAACTCAGTTTGTGGTGAATGGCGCCAAGCTAAACAAGGATAAATCTCAGACACTCTCCATGTTTTTGTTGCTGTTGCTGGGAACAGGGAAAATGGTGACTTAGTTTATCATTTGTTGGTGTTAACCACAACTCAATGACTCTCCTTTGATAGCCTTTGTTTCATAAAACTGCTTTCTCAACTGTGGGGTTATCTCTTTGCTAGATAAAGATGAATGCTCTAAGGATAATGGTGGGTGTCAACATGAGTGTGTCAACACAATGGGAAGCTACATGTGTCAATGCCGTAATGGATTTGTGCTGCATGAAAATAAACATGACTGCAAAGAAGGTAAGAAAGAAGTGCTTTGTTTTCTTGACAATATCTAGAATTTACTATGGTTTGGTTGGAAAGAACCTCTTCTAAGAAGCCTAATAAAATCAGTGAATGGGAATTGTTGAAATTAAAAAAAAATTAAATGTGGAGAATTGTCAATGATCCCAGGCACATTGTTGGTGCTTTTGGTAACCTCCTGTTACTTAGGTGGCATTAGAGTCAATTTGTATGACAAGAGTAGACCTTAAAGTGATGCTATATGGCAGCGAGAAAAGCAAAGGATCCCCAAATGGGCCTCATAGCATGCTCCACAGTTTGACTAAATGTTCTATCTTGGCTTTCATTACCTTCCCTGAAATATCTCATATATGTGCTACATGAGTGCTGCCACTTTAAATGCCAGATATCTCAAAACCAAATGCCTACCAGATAGAAGACATTTGAAGATGGTAGACACTATACTATTTCAGGTTTTAAATCACAGTTTTGTGCCCATCACCCCCTCCAAGAAAAGTATTCTAGTGTACTAATACAATTGTAGCCTCCTCATTTGAGGTTCGGGAACTAACAGTGTTTCAAGATTTCATAAAGAATGATATCTTCAACCTATCGTTATTAAATGGCAATAGTAGCTAATTACTCATTTCTCATTATCTTTTTTTGAGGTTTTGCTTCTGAACTTTCTACTTATTTTGGATGTAGGCCTATTTGGAATGAATTACTAAAGCAGTTTTTTTTTTTTTAACTCTGGCCCTTAACACTTGTAGATTGGCAGTTATTTCACTAAGAACACAGTTTGGTGGCAATTCTTCATGTGCACACATTTAAATAATAATTTTTCTACATCAACCCTTATTTCACTTATTTTTAAAGAAATATGATCAGATGGCAGCCTTTCCTCTTTTTAGTGAGTTAATGATATCATCTAGGGTCATAAAAGAATTTTTCTGAGGCCAGAGCAAAGGCACAGCGGTAGGGCATTTGTCTTGTATGTAGGACAGACTTCAGTTCAGTCCCTGGTGTCACATATGGTCCCCAAGTCAGGAGCGATTTCTGAGCACATAACCAGGAGTATAACCCATGAGCGTCACCTGGTGTGGCCCAAAATAAAAAAAAGAATGTTTTCTTTTTATTTACATATATAAGTTCATGATAATTCTAAAATTTATTGTTCTATATATCATAGGCAATTTCATCAACAGGTGAAGGATTATTTAGAGTTACTTTGTACATATAACAAGTAATTTTAGAGAAAAATTATAGAATTTTTAGAAAATATATTGGGGCTGGAGATATAGCATGGAGGTAAGGCGTTTGCCTCTCATGCAGAATGTTGATGGTTCAAATCCCAGCATCCCATATGGTACCCTGTGCCTGCCAGGGGAGATTTCTGAGCCTAGAGCCAAGAGTAACCCCTGAGCACTGCCGGGAGTGACCCCAAAACAAAACAAAAAAAACCCAAAAAAATAAATAAAGTTATAAAAATTTTTTTAGAAAATATATGTAATCTATGACTATCATAACTTATATAACTCATATAACTTATATATGACTTCTAAGTCTCTGTTTAGTATATAAATATTTTTAAAGGATATTATAGGAAACTTAGAGTACATAGAATAATATTCATGTTTTGAAGCCCCCACTTCCCCCTCCCTCCTCTTCCCGCCCCCTCCCTCCCCTTCCTCCTCCCTTTTCTTCCTT
>PVKC010007781.1:0-29045 GCA_004027635.1 Crocidura indochinensis | reverse complement strand
TTTAAGAAAAATGAAAGACATTCTTGCAATAATAATAATAATTTTCAGACACAAAAGAGAAAAGAGCTGGAAGTTCCAGCTCACCTCATGAAGCTCACCACAAATAGTGATGAGTTTAGTTAGAGAAATAACTACATTTTGAACTGTCCTAATAATGAGAATATATGAGGGAAATGGAGAGCCTGTCCAGAGTACAGGCATGGGGAAGGTGGGAGGTGGGAGATTTGGGACAATGGTGATGGAAACGTTGCACTGGTGATGGGTGGTGTTCTTTACATGACTGAAACCCAAACACATTTATGTATGTAATCAAGGTGTTAAAATAAAATAAAATTAAAAAAAAACTTAAAAAAAAAAGAAAATGACTGCAGTCTGTTGATCTATGAGTCGAGTCATGAAACTGAATTCAGCAACATTACACAAGATTTTTCAAGTACTTATTAAGTGGCAGGCTTCCTACAGTATACTGTAGATTAAAAAAGAAAACAAAAGCCCAGATTCTGAAAATTTTGTCATAAATTTCAAAAGGAAAGAAAAAAAAACAGACAGCTGATTAAACATAGTAAGTAATAATATGTAGCAAAATTGATTACTGTCAAAGTGGAATGTCAAATGCTTAAACTCTGATTCTTAAGCAAATATAAAAGCAGCAAAGATCTTGTTCAACTTGTTAATTATTGAGAAAAATATCTAGAGGGCATAACTAAAAAGAAGCATTTGAAAATTATTTAATTTTAGGAAACTTAGTGAGGTAATATTTTGATGTGATTGCAGTGTTTAAAAATGAACCAAATTAAATTCCTATAGTACAATAAAATATAAATTGGGGGTTATTTTTCTTGGATCTTAATTATTTCTGTCAATTCTGAACGGAAACTGACAGCATAGCATGTAGCTTCACAAAATTTGCTATCTTTAATCAATAGTAATGTGTATTCAGAAAAGATCATTTTCTTTGTTGTTGTTGTTGTTTAATTGATTAATATATTTATTTAAGCATCATGATTACAAACATGTTTATAATTGGATTTCAGTTATATAAAAGGACACTATTTCTTCTACCTTCCTTCCCTTTCTCTTTCTTCTTTCTTCCTTCTTTCTTCCTTTTTCCTTTCTTCCTCTTTTCCTTTTTCCTTTCTTCCTTTTTTCCTTTCTTTCTTATTTTCTTCTTTCTTTCTTTCTTTCTTTCTTTCTTTCTTTCTTTCTTTCTTTCTTTCTTTCTTTCTTTCGTTCTTTCTTTCTTTCTTTCTTTCTTTCTTTCTTTCTTTCTTTCTTTCTTTCGTTCTTTCTTTCTTTCTTTCTTTCTTTCTTTCTTCCTTCCTTCCTTCCTTCTTTCTTTCTTTCTTTCTTTTTCATTTTTTCTTTTTTTTTCTTCCTTCTTTCAGGAGATAGGGAAAAACTAAGGAAGTCCTAACTAACTTTGCTAGATTTACATTTACTTTTTTTTTAATTTTAATCATAGTAGTTTACATATCGTTCACAGTAATGTTCCAGGTACATGTAAACATTGAATCAGGGGAATTTCCATCACTGAGTTGTCCTCCCTCCACCTCCATTTCCCCAGGGGCTTCTAGATTGAGTGATCCCCTCTGTGTCTAGTTTATTACTTAGTGATCTTAAAGCTGTTTGGTCTTGGTGCCTCCTTTATTTCTCCCTCTAATTGGGAAGCAGAACTAGATAGTTCGAGTTATGTGGTTTTGTTTGGGGAAGAGTAAGGTAATAGGATGGGGGGAAAATTATCTACGCCAACAATGGGCAGAGTCCTTCTAGAGGCTCTCATCCTCGGTATGAGAGACAAAAGGGAAAAAAGAAGGTGAATCCCCACAACATTTCACAAAGACTTATCGAATAAGATATCCAGCAAGCACTGCAGCAATATAGATATGCACCACATGGTTGCCATGGTCTTGAGATAAAAAATCATGACAGAGTGCAAAAAGGAAGAAGAGAAAAGAAGACAGAAAAAGTAAATATATGAATAAAAAAGTGAACAACTACTTAAATATCTACACCAAGATAAGGAAGTGGACTAAAACTAGATAAGAGAAAAGAAAGATAAAGTACTAATTAGCGAAATGAAAAAAGAAAGAAAAAAAATAGATTATTTTGTACTTCTTGTCTCTTTTTTTTTTGTGTGTTATTTTTTGGGTCCCACCCAGCAGTGTTCAGGGGGTTACTCCTGGCTCCATGTTCAGAAATTGCTCCTGGGATGCCAGGGGACCAAATGGAACGCTGGTATTCAAAGTGATCAACTTTTGCGTGAAAGGCAAATGCCTTACCTCCATACTATCTCTCCGTCCCTCCCTTTTTTTTACCTTCTGCATAGGAAAAATAAAAATTGGGGTCATTTGAGAAGGGAATCCCCTTTGCCTAGGAGATACAGGGTTTCTCCCTCCTTAGAATATATTGTCATGGGGTTATCTATAGATTCCTTTCAAGTTCAGTTACTCTCTCCTTGGTTTTTTTCGTGTTGTATGGAAGATTTCTGGTCTGATCTGGGTGTTAAAATCTGACCTTTATATCTAGAGATCTCAGACTCTGCACAGGTCAGGGAGTAGAGCTTATGATGACATCTTTCTTCTTGATTTCAAAAGTTCTGTTTCCTCGGTGTCCTTTTAGTTTGTCTTCTGTGGTTGGTGGTTTTGGGCCTTGTGTTGAACGTCGGGTGGAGCCTGGGATATCGTCTTTTGTTATGTTTCCTGAAGACCCATTCAGTTGCAATTGTCTCAGTTAGGTCTCTGGAATTAGAGATCATGGTTGTTGTGCAGGTTGTAGGACAAACCCTAGTCTAGGGCTTTCTTGATGGTCCCAGGTTACATACTGCCCAGCTGTGGTTCTATCGTCCAGTCTTCTGTAGATCACGTTCTTGGCTTTTGCACAGCCCAAAGTGTGGCCAGTCTTCTGATTTTGTCTTATCATTAATTGGTGAGGTAGGACACCCTGATCTTATGTCCATTTGTTCCAACTTTCCTCATTGTCAGGATATCATATTAGAGCTGGCACATGTTGATGTTTGAACAGAATTCAGGATGTCCCATGTGGGATTTGGTTCCTGTATCTGTTGTACAAAACTGTATCATTTCTATGTCTGGGATTCAGGGTTCAAGGCTGAACAGTCAGTGTCTGATCTCCTGGGGTCTAAAATAGGTCCACATGATATATTTTCAAGGTGGGAGATTCCCCTGTATTGTAAATAAGTATGAGTTCTTATCCCTAGTAGATAAGAGCTTGGTTATATATGTGTGATTTCCCCCTTTTTTTAGTGTGCCTTTGCAGGGATTAATGGTGCTTCATTATATTGCTGGTGTATTTGGGGGAGGAAAAAGAGGATCAGAGAGACAAGTCACACACCCAAAAAAGATAAGAATATAGATAAAAATATATTTGCTTACATGTGGATAAAGAAAAATGATTTAAAAAAACTGAAGTAAGAAATAAATTAAGAACTGGAATAAGAAATAAAGAGGTAGTATTATACCGGTCCTATACTTATGATGGAAATATAGGCTTCCCCGTTGTCTTTTGAGATTCTCTTGTGGCGTGTGAGTTCCCAGACACCTTTTCATCGCATACCCTGCCCTTCTTGAGATTGGTAAAATATTTGTGGAAGGGGGAGTCTTGGGTAGAGTTCTTGCATTGGGAGACCTTTTAGGGCTAAGTCCAGTATCCAGCAATAGTCCACGTTAGGAAGGGTTGGTAGGGAGGGCCACACAGCTTGAATCAGCGGGGGTGTTGGTTGTTATTTCCAGCTGGGGACGAGGTGCAGGTTTGAATGGGTGTCCCTTCCCTTGGGTGCTGGGTACTGGTTCGTTCGGGTAGGAGATCAGTCTTGATGCCTAGTAGATTAAGTACTGGGGGTGAAGAATTTTAATAAGAAGGAAAATTTGGATGGGATTGAGGGGTGAATGGATAGTCAGATTCCTAGAAGGTGAAAAGAGGGAAGTATATGGAAGGGGCAGAAAAGAAGAAAAGAGAAAATAATATTAACTAGGAAAAGAGAAAGAAAAAGAGAAAAAAGAAGAGAGAGAAGTGAGAAGATAGGAGAGAAGAGCGTGGGCATGGTATTTTGCTTGGATATGTTCGATGAGTAGTATAAGTCTGTAGGTCACAGTTGCTGCTACGGTGGTCTGACTGGTCATATGCTTCAGGTCCTAAAAGAAGATATAACCTAGAAAAGAAGGGTATGTTAAAGTATTTTTTCTAAACGATTTCATACCGCAACCTGGGTATGGTATCTCATGTAGCTTAGCTCCGAGGTGTCATCTTGGGTTGTCCACCCTTTGTATCCAACAAAGCCTGTGGACTGAAAAGCTGAGAGGTTATTTTAAATATAGTAAACTTAAAGTATTAACATCTATTATTTTGAAGTATTTCCCTTGGGTTCAGTCATTTCCCATGGTATTCTTTACTTGTAATCTTGTATAGGATCCCTAAGAGATTACTAGGGGCCTTTGTAGTAACCGGCTGATTACTTACCTGTTCTTTCTGTGCTGTTGTTTCTGCTGTTGCTGTCATCTTTTACTTTTTATTTTTTCTTAAATATATAAATATTTAAGCACCATGATTACAAGCATGTTCTTATTTGGGTTTCAGTCATAAAGCAGAATACCCCTCCTTTACCAATTCATTTACTTTTGAGAAAGATGACTACAAACAAATTTATAAGAAAATGACACTTTTCCATTTTTTGCAATAAATTTAAGAATGTAAAATTTAAATAACCCCTTAGCTGACAGGGAATTATAAACTAGTCATTTTCAAAATGCAAAATTTATGCTGTACAATTTTAATACTTTTAGAAGAAATACCAAGGACAATCAAAGCAGAAGATGATGAAGATAGAGAAGATTTTATCTACAAAGCATTAAAACTAAGTAGAACACTCACTATTAGCTACATCTTGACAACTCCCTTTCTACACTCCTTGATCATTTCTATTTTTTCCACTCATGTAGTCCTTTATATTCTTATCCTAGACTTTGAATGAAATTGCAGAATGATAACAAATTATAATTATGGGCTTAGCAATATTCATATGAAAGAAGCAGCATTTATATTTTTTATTAGTTTTCAGATATGGAACTCAATAGCAAAATGGAACTGCATAAAATCTCTTCTAAAGCATTGACAGATTAACAGACAAAAAAGTCTTATAACATATTTGCTCTTTTGTTTGCTTGTTGAGTGTGTGTTGGTTCTGCACTTGGGGATTATTCTATGTAGGCTCATGGGACAGCATTGGTGATTGAACTCAGGTATTTTGTGTGTAAGACAAGCACCCTACCCGATAAACTAACTGACTCCAGCATTTATTTTCTTTATCCAAAGGAGATGCCTAGAAAAACTTAGTAGCTCATTGAAGTGGCTCTGAACTCACTTTAATAACATCTTCAACTAAAAACAAAGGATATAGTGTGGAAGAGGAAAATTAGTAAAAGAAGCTGGAAAGATTCAGTAAACAAGGGCATGGCTTTTATACAGATTTAAATAACTGACTTCCTCTTTGGGTAGAGTTTCTAAATATTGGATCGTTTTACTTTTCAGGGCTATCCAACTGCAAATGGAGATTTCACTTATATATCTTATTGTCTCTGAAAAAGCTGAACTTCTTACTAGAGCCTTAGAGTTTTACACACACTCATAGTTTGTTATCGCTGCTATGTTTATTTTTTAAATGACATATTTAAAACCAAATGCCAGGCCAGCAAGATAATACAGCAGTGAGGTATTTGCCTTGTATGTGTCTCACCTAGGATTGAAATCAGAAAGTGTAATTAAGAGTGATCCCTGAGCACAGACCAGGAATCAGCCCTGCACACAACCAGATGTGACTCATAAAACAAAATAAATAAATGAACACAACAAAATCAGTAAGCCAAAGAGGATTGTTTGGTTTAGTATATTTTGCTTGACTAGAAGACAAGTTAGAGAGAGCTGAGTGATTGAGGAATTTACCTGCTCTAACCTTTGTTTGATCCTTAGTACTCCAGGTTTCCTGAGCACTCCTTGGGAGGTGACCTGAGCCTAGCCGAGTACTAGAATTAGCCCAAAGTATCTCTCTGTTGGTAGCCTCAAAACCCCAAATCAAGGAGATGTTTTAATTTTGACAGTATTTTTTCATATAACTATTAACATTAATTTTTTAATTTAGCACTAGAACTAGATTTTTTTCGTTGTTATTTGTTTTGTTTTTGGATCACACCAGCAGTGCTCAGGGATTACTCCTGGCTCTATACTCAGAAATCGCTCCTGGCAGGCCCCGGGGGACCAATTGGGATGCCGGGATTGGAATCACGGACCTTCTACATGCAAGGCAAATGCCTTACCTTCATGCTGTCTCTCTGGCCCCTGGAACTAGATTTTTTAAGAAGCCAATTTGGTATCCATATCAAACATGTTCAATATTGAACTAGTTATATAGCCTTCTAGGATTAATTAAGGAATGTTTCAAAGGGCAATTCTAGTATTTAATATTATTAATAATGTTTATTTAGCCAAGAAAAAGGTGAACTCATTCATTTCTAATAGGGCAATTTTGCATGTTGCCAACAAATACAGTTAATAAGTGAGTTATAAATCTAAATGGATTGCTTGGACTGTGGTCTGAATCATTTCAGTAGAGAAATCTAGATTTCTTTTTCTTGTAAGTGTGGAAAAATCCCAAAGTCTTCCCTGAACAATGTTTCCTTTGAAGTCTCATAAGCGTCTTGTTCTGTTTAGATGAACAGTGAAATTTCAGTTTTGAGCAGAGTCTTCTGAGTAAAATTGCTTCTATTTGCATGGAACAATTAGCTATAATTAGCATGCAAGTTTTAATGATATTGTATTGTGAAGATGATGATGCCTGTGGGACTGGGGATGCAAGTCACTGCTATTGTTTATTGATGCAAATAAAGCCACTTAGCTTTAATTAGACATTGAAATCCAGAACAATTATCAGCAATTGCCTTTGTATTAGTGATCAGCATGAACTGCCCATCATGACATTTTAAATGACAGAGACTTATAAGCCATTGATTTCATGTTCCAAAAATGAACATACATCTTCAAATCTGTACTTCAAGTTCGGCTTAATCTGGCTGATGAGATTTCTGATATTCTTATTTTCTTATATTTTGTCTTTTTGCTTTGTGAACATTAATGGACAATAATATTATTATCATGGGAGAGAATAACTAAAAGAACTCAAAGTAAAACTATTCTAAAAGAGTCATATTTAGGGATGTAGAGTTCAGTGTGTGCTTTAAGTGTGTGAGGCCCTGAATTTGATTATATTTTGGCATTGCAAAACAACTAAACAGAACAAGATGAACTCAGTAATCAAATAAATAATGGTCACTAAAAACCAATTGGAACAGCGATTAATTTTTTATCAAATATTTGATGATTTATAATCAGGTTGGAATCCAAATGGTCAGTATTTTGTGTTCCTTCAAATCGTTAATTCATGTTATATTTATATTGCAAATGAAACTTTTTACCCGAATTAACAAGCTGATATTCTTTTATGAACATAACAGTGTGAGATATGGCTTATATTTAAAAATACTTTTCACATCCTTCCAGAAAGTATTTATGACTCAAGCCAACCATACATAATTATGAAATGATATCTGAGAAAATCACATTTGAATAATAAAAGCATACGATTCATTTTGTTTCAGGCAAATAGGGAACTCTTAGTAATTCATGTTTGTAGGAAATAAATAAAACCAAGTAGAGATTGCCTATTTGATAACCCAGAAACTTACCAATAGAGAAAACTTTGAGCAGCAAATACTGAGTTATTTGGATAAAAAACAAGTTATCACCCAAATGGGAAAACTGAGGCACCACCTAGAAATAGACACTTTTCAATGAAGACACTAAAGAGAAAGTAAAGATCATGCTAAAAATATGAAAAATGATCAAAAGCCCAAGGCTCTTGACCTTGATAAAGTCCCAGGAGATTTGATGGCCCCAGGTTGGTACATCTAGGGGAAAAAATTGTTATAAAACCACCATTTAAAGGAATGTGGAACACATTCTCCAGTAGGGAGACTTGTACTCATTCTACTTTTGTTTTTTTTTTTCTCTTAAGGAAGCCTATGAACTCTCTCTTAAAGACCACTCTCCTCTCTCTTTGTCCAGGTGTTTCTCTTTTACACCTTTCTCTAAAACTATTTTTATTTCACTCTTCATATACTAAAATTATTTTAGTAAGAGAAGGCAATGTTCTTGAAAAACCTGGAGAAAGGTTATTTTAGCAGGCTCTGGTTCTCATTCTTTCCCCAAGCAGTCAAGCAAGGAAACGAAGATCAAAAGAGCAAATTCAGCTAAGATATGAAAGGAAGGAAAAGAAGGGAAGAAGAAAGCAAGGGAGATGGCAAATGATGGCAGGTAATTATTGAAAATCCTTGAAGGAGGATTCCAGAGAGGCAGCACATGTTCACCCTTGATACCTTTTTATTTTCTTCAGATGCTGACATTCCTTTATGGAGCTTAAGGGGAATGGGCTGGTCTAACAGGGGTGATGAGGTTAAAATGGTGATCCTCCGGAGTGGGGATGTGGGGTCATCTAGATTCTACCTGGATTTTCTGGCAGAGCCTAAATTATCTAGGCACAACCTAGACTCACACTTGTGACATTCCAATCATTCTTTAGGGACAAACCTTAGGGACAAACTAGATACTAATGTCACCCTGTCCGTTGCTCTTGTGACCTTATTATTAGGTCTGACTTTCCTTTTCCTCTGAAGAGCAATTCCCTGATCCAGCATGTATCCATGGTTCACAGATAATGTGGTGGTGAGAACCAATTATTATGCTATGTGAATTAAGTGAATTTCAGATGCTCTATGATAGCTGCCTTTGTGGGAGTGAGGGGATGCTATGTTCCACAGGTGCTTGTGGTTTGTTCTACCAATCTTTTTTTTCATTATTCTTTTTTTCTTTATTTAAACATTTTGTTACATATATGATTGTGATTAGGTTTTGGTCTTAATCATAATCCAGGCATTGCCATGGATGACTGATGTGATTTGAGCAGAAGGTGGTAAAACTTTTCATGAGGCTACTTGCTTCTTCCTCACTAGACTCAAGTTGTTACCTACATCACTTCTGTGACTGCAACAAATTTACAGTTAAGTGGTGGGATATTTTAAACCACTAAGACAAGGTAGGCACAAAACAAAACAAAAAACTACATGCAAATTTATTTTTCTTTCAGTATTATTCACAGTAGCCAAGGAAATAACTTAAGTGATTAAAATAAAAATAGATAAAGAAATTATGAAGTATGCACTCAATGAAATATTACTCAGGTATAATAAAAATGAAATTTTGTGTTTTGCTACATCATGGATGAAACTCAAGTATATCATTATAAACATAATAAGTGAGGAGAACGAAAACAACAGTGAATTGAGTCATTCATATATTTTAAATGAAAACAGAAAACAAAAGAGTAGAAAATTCTAATTAAAAAACGGACTCTGAATACTGAACTGAGATAAGCAAAGGTGGTGAAGGGAGTGGGTGAAAAGATCCAACAGATAGTGGGTTGAAAAATACTGACATTTTTAGTGAGTGGACACTGTGTATCAATCAGTATTGTAGATCTAAGTTATATAAATATTATACATCTCAATTGGGGAAAAACAACAAAAGAAAATGGGATTTGGGAGCCTCTCACAAAGAGAGAGCTAAGGTATTTTGGTTTTAGAACTTGCTTTGCGACATCTGCTTATAGGGAAGGAATCTGATCTGTTGGGCAAAATTTATGTTGGTAACTATCAGAATTCTAGTTCTTTTGACTAGCTTAAGTCAGCTCTTGTATCTAGATGTCTTTGGCAGTGTGTACTAATTTTTGGAGCTTGCTCTTTCAGAACAGCTAGGTTTGATCTATCTTGTTGCTCTGTGCATCTATTTATCAATTTCTCCTAAGCAGGTTTTTTTTTTTTTTTTAATTAACAAGTCACTCCATTTCAGTTGCAGTCTATTTTTTGACCAGTCAGGTTCATTTTTGGATCGATAAATATAATAGGCAGAGTCTTGAGTTTTCTTCCTTCTTTACAACATTACAGGAAAGGTGCTGAGCT
Organism: Crocidura indochinensis; assembly: GCA_004027635.1. NCBI lineage: Eukaryota > Metazoa > Chordata > Mammalia > Eulipotyphla > Soricidae > Crocidura > Crocidura indochinensis. Next base: position 18,966 of record PVKC010007781.1, on the reverse strand, counting down.
AAGTTATTTGAGCACAAAGACTTAAGTCCTCTTGTTCCCTGCCCCTTGTTTTCTCTGACAGGATGATGTTCTTAAATTGGACAATTCAGGAACATTTCACAAGTTCACTCTGAAATGGGAACTTCCTTTCACTATGAGTTCTAATTCTATATCAAAAAGGAAAACATATTAGATGCCAATGTCTAGCTATTGACTTAATGAAAACTGAGATCTTCCCTGTCTGTCATAGGGAAGATCTCCGGTTTCTTTAAATCTATACACAGTGACCCTTGCTCTCATTTTTTTTTTGGTTCAGTGCTTTTCCTGACCTTTCACAAGGAGGAAGGAGAGAAGGAAGGGAAGAAAGGGAAAGGCACAGGGCTATAGGCAGTTGCAGACATTCATCTGTTTTGAATTACTTTGGTATGCAAACAAAGTAAAAAGTTACTGCCATTATCTCAAGGGTTGATTTCAGATTTCTCTAACTTCTGTTATGTCTGGGTTTCTCTCCCCATTTTTCAAAAGGAATTATTCTCAATAGCTTAATAAATCAGCTAATAAATTGTTTTAGCATCTGCTAATGTTCCCTGAGTGTATTCTATACTTGTTCAAAAGCAAAAGAGGAGCACAAGGAAGTAAAAACCTAGGCAGTGCTGAAAGACAACACTATCAGGTTTCAAAATACTGAAGAACCTCAGTTTTCACCTTGCCTTTGCATGTAAATATTTATGTTATTTGCAGAACTGGAAAATGTGGGTAACTTCTTTGCATTATTATTAAATTTTGAAAAAGAAATGAATGTGTTCATGTTGCAAGCTATAGCAAATATTTGAATGCTTATGTTAAAATATTATTTAATCATACCAAGAGAAAGTTTAAAAATGCAAGTTTACTTTAAGTAAAATCACCCCTTAATCCTTATACAAATACATTTAAGGACTGAGTAGCTTCTAAAAACAATTTATTTCAAAGTAACTTGTATTGTGTATACCAATACAATCTGGATAGTACCAACTATCTGGTATCCACAGCTCTGCTTCTGCCTGTTTAAGGTCATAAGATTATTCCCGAAGGTTATACAATTACAATAGGGAAAGTTTTCGATCAAGTAGTTGTAATCAGGCCCTGGGAAAAATCTTCAATTGATTCCTCTCCAACATGATGAAAGTAGCAAGAAATTTCCTTTTTTCTTCTGGAAAGTGTCAAGCATCAACTTTATATTCCACATTTGCCACTATCACACCCCCCACCCCCAACTCCAATCTCTGTTTGTCTAGTGTTAGAATCATACATAAAAGCTCTGATCATGTTTTTCAGTGACTCTCTCCTGGATCTCATCAATGATTTCTCATGATCCTCAGAACTGAGTCCCAAATCATGAAACTGATTTGGGTGGTCTTTAGAATTTCTCCTTATTACCTCAAATCATCTTTCCCCCATACTCTTGTTCTTACTGTCTCCTTTTTCATTCAGTTTCTGAGAAATACTGGCGATTATTCAAATGGGATACTTCTTTTACTGCCTCTGCAGTTTTGCTGTTAATTAAAGAATATCAACCAGAGCAACATTAGGACCAAAGACAAGTTGGAAGAGATTCCAAATGACAGAGTGTTTAAGTGTTTTAGCCCAAAGAGAGGAGACATACTCTGAGGAATTATTAAGCAGTGACTGAACAGTTTATGTATTATCAGGGAAGGTATAGGAAGAAACAGCTAGAGGCTAAAACTGTACCAAAGACAGTAAAAAGAAGCACTAATGGGGGTCAAGGTGCCCAGAGAACTCAGTGTGAATCTCTGGCCTTCAGTGCTTCTGAGACCCTTGTGTGCATCACTCACAATCCTTTCATCCTGTCCCCCAAGGCTCTCAAGTCTTACCTGACTAACTCCTAATAATCATAGTTTATTACTCAATTCCCCAGAAATATTGCCCCCAAACCCCTTGAAATTCATCTCTGTGTTCTGTCAGGATTCCCCAGATTTCTGTGCTCAATTGTAGATGAGTATTAATTGAAGGTATAATGCAATAAATGCAATTTTTATTGCTTATTATATTTGGTAGTATTGTTCAATGGTTGAGTGTATCATTGATTCATTCATTAATCTTGATAATATTAGATTCTCATAGTCTTGGTCCTAGAATTTATGATAAAGAAACAGTTCAGTCAAGAGTAAAGAAAGGAAGGAGAGATAGAGATATGGATATTTCCATTGCTAACTTTGTGTTTCCTAGAGATCTATGTAATACCTGAGACGAAATAGTTCAATATATGGGGGGCTGGGTGGTGGCGCTGGAGGTAAGGTGCCTGCCTTGCCTGCACTAGCCTAGGATGGTCCGTGGTTCGATCCCCCGGTTTCCCATATGGTCCCCCAAGCCAGGAGTGACTTCTGAGCGCATAGCCAGGAGTAACCCCTGAGCATCACTGTGTGGCCCAAAAACAAAAAACAAAAAAAATGAAATAGTTCAATATATGAAGTGATTATGAGCTAACATCCAAAAATAAGTTCGGAGCAGAGGCCAACATTTTTCCCCTCCCCTAATCCAAAACACAAATTTCTAGTCCTTTCTCCTGTGTAGGGGGACCAGACAGAAAAATAAGAGTACCCAGAAAAACATCCCAGCAAGTAGAAGGTGAGCATAGGAAATTAATCAAGGCAGAAGAGAGCAAGTTAAGTGAGACAGGAGAGAGGAGAGGGTGGAGATGGAGGGAAATAAAATTTGAGGAGATACACTGATAGAAGAATTTTCTATAGTTTAAATTGGTCTTTTTTTCTGTGTGTGTGCATGTAGATAAAATATATCCAAGTGCAGCACCATATTTTAAAAAATACCAATATATAGGACATAAAATGAAATGTATTTATGAGATATGATCTTAGTGGTTTGTTATTATTGTTGGGGGATGAATGTTGGCACACATGGCACAGAGCTTAAGTCACTTACAGAAATGCTCAGGAACCAGCAGAATTAACACTAAACAAGGATGGGGGAACAGTAGAGCTAAGGATTAAACCCAAAGATACACAGGTCTTAGAGCATATCTCCAGCTATGGTGTTGTGTTGTGTTTTGTTTTGAGGCTGCAGCTGGCTCTGTGCTCAGGGTGTAGTCCAGTCTCTGTTCAGGATCACTACTGGAAGTGATTGGGTGACTATATGTGGTGTTGAAACAGTAAGTCATTTGGCTTTAGGAAAGATCAGTGACTTGACCCTGTACTATTTCTCAGCCTTCCCACACAGTGCTGTGTTTTTAGGAAGCTGTGCTAGTCCCACCTCACAATTAGAGGGAGAAGTAATGGAGGCACCAAGACCAAACAGTTATAAGATCACTAAGCAATAAACTAGACACAGAGGGGGTCACTCAATCTAGAAAGAAGCCCCTGGGGAGAGGGTGGAGGATAGGAGAAGCAGGATGGGAATGGAGGTGGAGGGAGGACAACTCGGAGATGGGAATTCCCTTGATTCAATGTTTACATGTACCTGGAACATTACTGTGAACGATATGTAAACCACTATGATTAAAATAAAAATTATATTAAAAAAGAATAAATGGAAATAGAAATAAAGATAATTACATAAAGAATAAAAAAGAAGCCGTGTTTTTAAGAATTTTTAAAAATTTCAGCTGTTCACTTTTAAATTGTATTTAAAATTAAATTATATATTTTTTTCTCTCCCCTTATTTAAGAATTTTAAGAAGCAAGACTGTGAAAATATAAAATTCTTAAGAGTAATGAATCAATGAGTTAATTAATTATTGAACAATATTACCAAGAATGTGTAACCCCCTTTCCCTAGGGTTTCTGACAAAAAATAGTTGCTAGACTCTCTACCCAGGAACTCCACAGATAAAACAGAAAGACTTTCCAAACTTGGAGGAACAGATAACACATGGAATTAATCTTTGCATTTCTGCTCATTGTCTCCTAAGAAGAAGGATGGCATCTGGATTTAGTCTCTGAAAACTCCAGAACTACAAGATTGCCATCAGTATTTTTCTAAATAGATGGCAATATTTTCAGCAACATGCTGTTTTCCCCCAATGTTCTTGACTCAATGAATAGTTCAGATGGGTACCTAATCCTCTTGATGGAGTGTATGATACAGATGTGCATTTATATATAAATTTTTATGTATTTTGTTTGATGCTAAATCACTATTTTATTTTTCAGTTTTCCATAGGAGGCACATAGAGATAGTGTCAGTGAAAAGATATTCAGTATTATCATACTTCTGTTATGCATATCCAAGACTTCCATACAGATTGTTTCAAGATACCTTTGCATCCAGACCAGCCAGGCCAAGGAGGGCTCAAATGAGCTATTTCCCCCTGCACATAGGCTTTGTTTTTCTTTAGAATTCTACCTTGTCTCATCCTCCCCATTTTTAGCTCTTAGCTCTTTGCCAATACCCACGCACCAGAACCACCCAGTACATTCTGACTGTATGTGACTGCTGAAACCATGTTAGTTTCTAACTGAAAAGAAGAAAAATGCATTGTAAGAGAATATAGCTTACTCTGGAGAAATACTGTTTAGCTATAAAGAAAAAAAGTGGAATGAGATAATGAATAATTAGAAAGATTATCTGTAAATAAAATTGTTGCCAGAGAAGATTGATTTATATGCTCTAGAGCCACCTTCCTATTTTTTAGAATTTGCTACAGAAATAGCCATTATACACAAATAGAACCTAGAGGAAGCTTTGGCTTTTGGGACAGGCAGAGTCCAGAGCGATTTTAAAGACATTTCACATATCAAACCTAGCATATACCTGCCTTCTCAAACTGCTTGTTTTAATTGGTACTCGTGAAATTCCATTTGGCTCCACTTTTCCAATCCCTGCCTTGCAAATCAGGCATTTACTCTATTTCATAAATTAATTAAGTAGCACCGATTGTCTTTTGCCATCACTACATGGAATAATGCCACCTTAAGCAGTGATCTTATTTCAGAAAACTGGTATTTAATAAATGTCTCAGGAAATGTAAATGTTCTTTAAGATCTCAAAGATGTAAGTTTTGGGGCTGAAGAGATGGTGCAGCAAGAAAGCCACTTGCCTTGCATGTACCCTGCTTTGTCTCTAGAACAATACCAGCAGAGATGTCTGAGTGCAGATCTCTGTGTAAGCCCTGATCACAGCCCCATGTGGCCCAGAAACAGATACCAAAACCCCCTAAAAGAAAGACATTTTCACTGATTGTCTATTTACTGTTTGAGAGATATCAATATAGACTATAAAATAGGGGATGCTCAATATATCCAGCCCAAAGACAGATTTCCTATTAAGTTAATAAAAGTTCAACCATAAGATCCATACTTTCTCAGACCTATTTTTGTAACTATGTACTCTTTTAAATAAGTTTAAAATTGTATAAACTTGAGGCCTCACAAAATTAGGACCCTGTCTATTCTACAATTCATAAAGGCACATTCACACATTTTCCAGCTTAAAAATAAACCAATAACAGGGGTCATTCTAGAAGTTAATGAATGACTTTGAATAAGTAAATAATTCATTAAAATACCAATACTTGTTTGTTGAAGAATAATCCTTAGAATGTCAACACATTTTTGTTGAAAAATGGCAGCCTGAATAAATGAGTCAATACATGTGAAAAGTAGATGAATCTAATTGTCTGCAATGTATGGTGCCATTTCTATTCCCTTATTGTTTTGTTTAGTTTTTTTATTTTCTTTTTTGGGGGAGGGGGCACATCTACTGGCACACAAGGGTTACTCCTGGCTCTGTGCTCAGAAATTACTCCTGGCTCAGGGGACCATATGGGAACCTATAGATTGAACCCCACATCTGTCCTCGGTCAGCCTTATGCAAGGCAAACGACCTAACACTGTGCTACCACTCTGGCCCCTGTTTTGTTTAGTTTTGTGGTGATGGGTTACACCTAGCTCTTCTCATATGTGAGACATGTGCTATACTGCTAAACCACATCCCTAGCTTGCCTTTTCTATCAGACCACCTCCCCGCTTGGTGTATCTCTAGGGTATATACAAGCTTTCATCTGTATTAGTCCATCTAAAAATAGTTCCAGGACACATCTGCCTTTCCTCCACCTGCTGCCATCCCCTGAAGATACCATGTGGTCTACCTTGATACAAAAGCTTTTGTTACTAAAGATGCAGTTTTGTGGAAATAATACATTCCCACTTATGAAATTTTACATTTCAAAGTAGAGACTTGGAATCAGTGCCCACTCCACCCACCCCTAACATTTATGACAAAGAATTGCCTAACAGAATTATATTCTTAGGGGAAAAGTGAAAAACATATTTGAAGAACTCAACCCTTATTAACACCTTTCATTTTGTAAGTAACAGTAACCATTAAATAGTTATGTACTTAACCTTTGTAGTCTTTAATCCTGCTAAAATGTCTAATTAGTTAATTTGGAGAATAATTGTGTGCTTAAAAAAAGAAATTTGAAATTTTCTCAAGCTGTACTAACCTCTTCAAAATATGTTCTATTTTGAGACTTTAATGTCGTCCTTGTATATTAACACTTCATGATTCTTTGCAATTCATTAAATGTATTTTTCACAAAAATATTGGAAAGTTTCCCAAAGTCTTCCCCTCACACATTCTGATACATACCAATATACTGTCTATTCAAATTATAGTTGAAATGTAAGAGACTGTATCATGGGAAGTCATTCAAGGGATACATAGGGAAAATTGTTTTAATTCACAAGGTCACTGTTTTTTTGTCAGCCAATTATCAGTAAACTATTTCTCAAATTTTTTTGCTATTTATAATATTCAATTTGTAAAGCATTTAGCAGACAAACGTATGTCTATTACTTAAGATTGTCGTTCTATTATTTCTCGTTTTGCTCTCTCTATATATATTGTTTGAATTTTGTATGTGATGGTTGGGAACTCATGGTTCTGAAGACGTACAACAACCAATAATTCTTGAATGCTGTATACAAATTCTAAAGTGGGAATTCTCATATAAGTGGAAATTACCATAGTGAAGCTAATTATATTTTCCTAGGGAGGAAAATAACCTATATCTGTACTTTTAAATGGAGGACATTTGATATAAAATAATGTTTCCCGTTGTTACTCAATCTTCAACCCAGTCCTGTTGTCCTGATTCCCATGATTTCTGTTTAACATGGTATAATAAATTGGGAATTTTTTACATTTATTTATGTTATTCCCTTGACCTTGAAATCTGTTCAAGAAACTTTACTATTGTCCAGTATTCAAAAAATCAATTTTATTTCCCAAACTAACACTTCTCTATAGTGAATTGAAAAAGGAACTTAAGCCAAAAAAGAAGGTTAAATGTTGGCCTTTAAAAATAACTGCAAACTAGGCATTTAAATAAAATCTCATGATGAGGAAAATGCAATAAATCCTAAAGGTCTAAAAATTGGATGAAGATCCTAGACAGCAAGTGGTTGATTTTTCCTACTGAGCAAATCTAGAGACAGTTGTTGGATATAACAATTTGCTGCTGAATTTGCAGAAAAAGTTTATAGGACATGTTGAGAGGATACAGATCATGAAATCTTTTGTTAAAAATGGTATATTTCAGGCCCAGAGAGATAGCACAGCGGCGTTTGTCCTGCAAGCAGCCTATCCAGGACCAAAGGTGGTTGGTTGGAACCCCCGTGTCCCATATGGTCCCCCGTCCCTGCCAGGAGCTATTTCTGAGCAGACAGTCAGGAGTAACCCCTGAGTACTGCCGGGTGTTTTGCACAAAAACAAAACAAAACAAACAAAAAATGGTATATTTCAATTACATATATTTCAGTTTTGTCTTTCTCTATTCTAATAATGAACATTATGAACATTTGTGTAATTGCTTTGAGCTTTGGTTTCATTATCTTTGAAGTGGGGTATTAATAGATAGCCAGACAAGTTTTAAGACTTGATACTGAATGCTAAACACTTACTATAGTGGTTAGTCATCACATAAGCTAATAAATAACAGTAGATTTTATTAACAGCTTAATAGTGTCTTTACTTTTCTATTAAGTCCAGAGAGAGGTAAGAAAGTCATTTTAGTAAAGAAAGGCATTTATCATCTAAAATACTATAATGGATAAGGGAGAAATAGTTGTTGTATACTTGTAAACAGGAATAAACAAAATAGCTATCTACTTTATTTATAGCAAGATGAGATAGGTTGCAGTAAAAGTTATTTGTTTTAGTAAAGGAACCTGACATAAGTGAGGCTGTATTGTATGTATTTGTATGTTTGTATTGTATTGTATTGTATGGCTGTATTTGTATGTTTGTATTGTATTGTATGGCTGTATTGTTTTGTATTTGTATGCTTGTCCTATTTAAACATCATGGTTTACAAAGTTATTCACAATACAAGATGTTTTAGGCATTCAATATTCCAACCACTATTATGACCTACTCTCCACCATTGTCCACCACCAATGTGACCTATCCTTTACCACTGTGCTCTATTTCCCACTTAACCCTTAGCCTAATCCCTTAGCATACACAAAATATTTTTCATATTCTATTGCAACAAATGACAAATGTAATTATTTGAATTAATTGAAATAAAAGAAAACTGGTGAAAATTGTTGTATCTCACATTGGTTTAATTTAGTAATTGACTGATGATTTACTGAGTTGATTGCTGCTAGATGACCCTTCTGTGTTATTGTTTTTATTTTTGAGCTTAGTAAAAGTTTATGTTTCTAAGATATTTTTTTATTTAATTTGCTGTGATTCTACTGGTCAGTCATTATTGTGGGATATGGAGGTGTAGAACTGGGACATTCCTTGGCTTGGCTAGTACAATTACATTTCAGTAACTCACTGACCAATTACAATGTGACTACACCTTCTTTTACATCTTCAGCATGTAGATTCAGATAAAGGCTGTGTCAGATTTTATTCTTTTATGTGTTTTCACACCTTCTTTCAGTACCTACTTTAGGTAAAATGTTATTGGGTAGTTGCTCTCTCTTTCCATTTTACTTCTGTTCTCAACTGTGCTCATATTTAACTAAATATAAGTTTGATAAAAACTATGGGACCCTTAATTAATGCCTAGCTGTATAATATTCAGCAATTCTCTTTCCTACAGTTCTTTAAGTTATAAATCAATCTGGAATTATTTTAATTTTTTTATGTATCCATCTACTCAGTATTGAACAACTTCTGTGTATGAGGTACTCAGCTCTATACTGAGATAAAAGGAGGAACAAAGTTAGCAGAGCAACTGCCTATCATGAGCTTAATTGTTTCTGAGTAAAAATCCATAAGTAGAAATTTTTTATAGGAAATAAAATTTAAGAATTAAAAAATAATATTTTATATAGAGTCTGAGTCTTCTTTAACAGGGACACTGAGGCACCTTGGGAAGTTAGGGGATATTTTAAGACTTCTTAGAGAAAGTAACATTAGAACTGAGTAAAACATCAAAGTGTTAAATCAACTTATGGAATTGAAATAGAGTGAAGACTGGTGTACTTTGTATGACTGATAGTCATGAACAACTTTGTCTCATAGCGTTTTAAAAAAGCAATCAATTACAAAAAAGAAATGGAGTGGGCAAAGGCTTATTTTATATGACTGAACTAAGATATTTGAAAGACAAAAGATAAGAGCTATTCCATGAATTGAAAAGGCCAGAGAGGCTGAAGTAAAAAAAGAAGGAACCTTGGAGCTGGAGAAATAGTAAAGCAGGGAGGATGCTTGTCTTACATGCAACAGACCTAGATTCAATTTCTGGCACCTTTTAGGATTGCTCAAGTTACATTAGGAGTGATCCCTGAGCACAGAATCAGGAGTTATCTCAAAGCCCCATAAGGTGTGACCTCCCCCTTAAATAAAAAATAAAATAAAAGTAAGCCAAACTGCAACAGGTTCCAAATTTAGTATCTTTGAGGTGTCTATGTCTAGAAAAATTCCCAAGACATTCCAAGTTAAGTGGTATGTGATAAGTTCATGGCACTGTAATTTTACAGAAAAAAAACATGAAAACTGTAGCTTTTTCTGTGATTCTAAATGTAGAAGTGGTGCTGGATTTCAAATTATAACATTCAGGATTATAGTCATTTTTCAAAGTTCTAAAACTAATGGGTAATCCTGTGAAGAGGAGAAATTGGGGGTAAAATGATCATATTTGCTTTTGAGAGGATCCCTATAATTGAAATATGGTGATGGACATCCATGGCATCTCGCAACTCTTTCTATGTGCACAATAAACATAGAGTATACATTCTAGGGAAAATGGATATCAAAATTACTGAAGATGAAACCTCTAGTTTAATATAAAATTATCTTGGTAGATACTCTTCTGGAGAAAACAAAGGAATAAGCAAATTATTCTGTATAGGAGAATCAGTTCTAAATAGAATACAAAAACGGACACCCGTGGTCATTTAAAGAAATTTTGAACCTGATTTGGGATTTCTTTTCTACAAAGAAAATTCTATAGAGTGCAAGTGAAATTTAGTTGACTAAATTTTGTTGACTAATTTGCAAGCACCTGGCTGTTTACAAGTCTGACCCTACAAGTCAGAACCTGAATCAATGGGCCCACTGTAACATTTCCATGTGTGTCTCCTAGCTTTCCTGTGAGCAAAAGACCTTAGACCTTTTTCCCAGTGCTGAAGGAAAGAGAACTGTATTTGATCACCTCTATTGTTTTTTTTTCCCCTAAATGTGTTTCAAGTGCCCAGAGAGTCATTATGACTAGAATCTGAGAGGAAATTGGGACATACATGGCAACTATACATTTAGAAAATAATCACAAACTTTGGAACATATGTATAAATAAGTTTCAGGGCAAACTCTCTGATTGTTAAGGGAACTTTTGGAAAACATTGGTATTTAACTGATCTCGATTGCATGTATTGTGAAGACAGACATTAAACAACATTTCTAAATGTGCTATTGTTCAAATGACCCTACTGTTCATCTGTCTCAGAAATATTTTACCGAAGGCTTCTGATCCCCACCTCCATGGAAGAAAGAAGGACTCTTTGATTTTATTTTTATATAAGGCTTTGTGATTTATAAAAATAACAAAAAAGAAGTTAAAAGTATTATGTACATCCTTAACACTTAATTCTCTATTATGAAAGTTTGCTTATTACTGAGGAATTATTCATTCTCTCAACTCTTGTTATATTAAATAATCTAAAAAATGAAAGTCTCCTTTGTTCTCTTTTTCTATAATATATTGTAAGGTATATATCTATAGTCTTTGTGTTTTTATTAATGATGTTAAGAATTTTTATTTAATTATTTTATACCATGATGGTTTTCCTTCTAAGACAGTATTTTGTGAGGAAATAAGTTTTATCACTTTTGATAGAAAATGTAAAATCTTCACTGTAAACAATTCAGACAGTAGTAATTATACTTTAATGTAGATATAGGTGTTTCATCAAACTATACTAGTTTCATTAAAATAATTCAGAAGTTTGGATTTTGAAATCTTGCCACCCTCACTTCATTTGTTCAACAAGGATTTGTGGAATGTCTTTTCTGTCAGTAGCAATGTTGTCATAAAAATGATGGAGGATGGAAGAGATTTTTTGAGACATTGGTAGTGGGAAATGTGCATTGGAAGAGTATTGGACAATGAAGTTCTGTAATCAATCATGAACAATTTTGTAATTATAATATTTAAATAAAATAATAAATTAAAATAAACAAAGGCAGTTGGACACCAAGAGTCTGTATAAATCTCAAATAAATGCAGTAAAGTTTCTTTGGAGATAAAAAAAAAAAGAATGAAATATAGGACTTAGATGATAGTGAGGAAAGCTATTGCTTTGCTCAGAGCCAACCCAGGTTAGAATTCCAGTACTACATAGACTGACTAAGGTCCCCTGAGTCTTCCAAGTGTATTTCTGAGCACCACCAGTCATAGTCTAAAAAAATATTAATTGTAAAACTGTTAAAAAATGAAAAATGGAATGCTTATGTCTGGACCCAAATTCGGTCTGCACATCTAGTACCACGTGACTAGCTGAGTATTGCTTATCAAATATGGCCCAAATTTTCCAAAAACTAATTGGCCTGTTCAGTGTGCACTGCTGGACTTAACATTGAACTGTTGGACTTGGTTGACTAGATTTTGCTGGAAATAATCTCTAGTAGATTCCCATAATAGTGCTTGGTAGATCACTGCTTTGCAGTCTCCCATCCACAGAAAAATGATGAAAGGCCCAGAATTTTGTCCTTTATTTTGATGAATTATAGACAATGTATCCTCATTTTAGTTATCAAGAAAATGACATTATTTCAATGTCGACTTTTACCATAGAATTTATTAGCAGTTTTGTTCTGGATGGTAAGAGATTATTTAAAGTACAACCTAGGGGCCAGAGTGATAGCACAGCGGGAAGGTTTGCCTTGCAAGCGGCTGATCCAGGACAGACCTTAGTTCAATCTCTGAAGTCCCATATGGTCTCCAAGCCAGGAGCGATTTTTGAGCGAATAGCCAGGAGTAACCCCTGCGCGTCACCAGGTTTGGTCTCTCCCTCAAAAAATAAAATAATAAAACCTAAAAAGCTCTATGCACAGGATTTTACATAAAATAGTATGCAGTAAACATATTGCATTATTATCTTTAATACCACCAATATTATTAATAATGACTTGTAGATAAGACCATTTCAAAACCACCCCCTAAATAGGAATGGTACCAGGGAATTCATTTGAGTAATTCACACTTGAAGTAGTATTGTGCTTGGAAGTCTCTGAGGTCTTAATAGACTGGTTTGCATTATTAATTATATAATTAGTAGGCACTTTGACTCTGAAATTTTTATACTATAAAATCAGGTCAAGATCTTGACTTTTCCATGTGGGATGGCTATTTTAGAGATACTATTTCAGCAGTCAGGGATATGTAGAGATTAACCTAGTCTCAGCAGCATGCTTTCCCTGTGAGTCCCAGATATTTCTTAGAGATGCCCCTCCAAAGGTCAGATGGATAATTGTAAAGAAGTCATCATTGAGGGTTCAAAATGTCATGACCTTTCTGCTCCTATTTGTCCCCCAAGGACCATTTAGAGGTTTCCTACATTACAAAAATATACAAATGTAAACCATTAATGGCATAGAAGAAAAATATCTTAAAATCTCTTGAGCCCCAGGCAGCTTTTGCATTTAAGGAAGGAAACTTCAGCCAATTATTTATTGCAGGTTTTAAGCAAAAATACTATAAACTCCATTATCTTAGATAGAAAACACCGAAGTTAAGCACAGTGCTTTCATGTTTGTTTGTTTGTTTTTTGGATGGTTGTTTGTTGCTATTGCTGTTTTATAATGTACTTAATATACAGATGCAGCATAATTGGGATTCAGGGAGAAATATAAGCTACAAAAATGTAGCCATTGTGTTAAAAATTGCAAATAATTAAGGCATATACAAATCAGGGTCCAAAGTAAGCAGCCCCACATCAAGTGCTTTTGAATAATCCTCACTGTTTAACTTGGCTGAATTTTGTTTCTAATGAAGGACAATGGAAACAGCATGTGCTAAAGGTCACAGTTCTACTCTGAAAGGTGGTCAATATCTTTCATTCATTTATTCAGATAATAGAGAAGGAAGATCTGATTGAAATGGAGGAAATAAGGGGTAGGGATATGATCAATCTTATAAAATAGAAAGCTCTCTTTCAGGAGAGAGAATATTTTCATATCACTGATTTTAGAGTGTTAGGGGCAGCATTAGAGTAGACAATGAACCTATAGAATATACAATATACATGTATACCATGTATCCCTTAACAGCTCTGACTTTAGTAGCTATGGAAAGCCTGCTGTTCATAGCACAGAAACCTCTTTAGAATTTAGCCCTTCAATTGCAATATCTGTTTCCATTTATTTAGTGCTTACAGTGGACAAATACACTTGCAATTTGTTTCTAGCATACCCTAAAATCTAAAAAAAGTGCACAGTGCTAGGGCATTTGCTTTACACACGGCTGACTCAGGACAAACCTGGTTCAATCCCCAGCATCCCATATAGTCCCCTAAGCCAGAAGCGATTTCTGAGTACATAGCCAGGAGTAACCCCTGAGAGTCAGTGTGTGGCCCAAAAACAAACAAACAAACAAATAAAACAACAAAAAATATTTTCCATTAACTTGAAGAAGTTATACACAAGGCATGGGCTATTCAAATATAGGATGAGGAAGTAGACATTGGTGTTGGATATGGAACTGGGGTGATAAATACATAGAACTTTATTATTAGTAAATAATAGTGTTGAAATAAAAATAGAAAAAAAAGAAGACAGGAATAATCCACATTCAGGGGCTCCTGCCAATATATAAATAGCTTTATTTAAAGACTGTGTATTTTATAGTTACTCTATACATTTGTTCCAGACCAATCTTACCAACAATGTAAAATTTTCTCCAACTACTGTCCCTGGATTACGACCCATTCCCAAGCCACTCCTTGACAGATGCAAAACAATTTATTTTTATCGCTTGTTTATAGATAAATAGGAATACAATTATTAAAAAATAAAGTACAGCAATAAATAAGTATAATGATTGAGGTTAAGTCATCGTCAAGATAGTTTGCTAAGTACTTTGCTGCTAGTTGATCTTTTGTTTTGCTTCTAAGCATTAGGTGCCTTTGAATCCATATTGATGTCTAAATCGGTGTGCTCCAACTGGGATGAAAGTATTGAAAAACATTGGTATTGCTGCACAGTCCAAAATGTAATGCTCTGTGGCTTATATTGAGGCCTTTGTAGGATGTGGTTCTGCTGCCAGGACTTCCTGAAACATGAGAAGGTGGGAGCAAGTGCCCACACTCACCCCCAAAATGTCCTGGAGATACTGCCATAGCATAGCAAATGCTGTCATATCATACTTGGACTTATTATGGTCTGTTTGGCTGAGCTCCATGGGTAAGTGGTAATGATGGGCCATAGTCAGACATCATTCACCATCTTCTAACAAGGTCAGCTCCATAGCCCCAATCCTTCGTTGAACATGTATACCAAGCCATTATGAGAACACTGAACCAAACAGCAGAAAGCTGGCTATCTTGGAAAGGAGAGTCAGTTTATGGATCTGGCCGAGTTCAAAAATTATATACGTTGCTGGTCAGTTGCTGGATCATTTTGATTTTTGCTACCTGAAGTCAGAAAGTGAGAGAACACCAGTTTTGCCCCCACCTCCAGTACCAAGCTAAGTACATTTTGTCCTGAAATAGGGTTGAGCATGCCTTTTTTCTTCTCAGATTGACCATTTATCTTCCTTAACACTTTCCTCATGACTGGTTCCTAAATCAGCTACAATTCCAGTCTGGCTATGATGCAAGCAGTTAAATCTTTATCCTTTGAAACTCTTTAGTCCAGAACATAATATATGCTTTGTTAGTTCATCCCAAAGGCAGGGTATGCTTTATAACTATAACAGGACTGCAGTATTTCAATATAGCTTTGCTATCACTGGGACCTTGAGGCCTTTTATTCTGTCATACATATACATTTGTCACCATTCTCAGACGTTTATTGGTACAGTTCATTTATTTTTCTTCCCAAGTGTACTTATTAAACACCATCCTGTTTATTTCTACCTGGTTCTTTCATTTTTCAATACAGAGTGACCTTGACAAATTAGAAAAGTGAGCAGATACCCCAGAGTTTCAGAGATTTCCATTGTGAAGTGTATGCCCCTCTTTGTCTTCCTTTGTCTTGCCTCTTTTCATTCTCCTTCACACTCCATATTTTACCCTCTGAGGGTAAATCCTCTGAGGATTTAAGTAACACCTTGAAGGAAGGATTTAAGAAACATATCTGGGGCCTGGGATATAGCATGGAGGTAAGGCGTTTGCTTTTCATGCAAAAGGTCATCAGTTCAAATCCAGGTGCCCCATATGGTCCCCTGTGCCTGCCAGGAGCAATTTCTGAGCATGGAGCCAGGAGTAACCCCTGAGCACTGCTGGGTGTGACCCAAAAACCATAAAAAAAAAGAGAAAGAAACATATCCAAGTTCACACAGCTAGAAATTTTACCCCAAGTTGAATGTTGCCTGTGAATCCACAATAGC
Source organism: Crocidura indochinensis (assembly GCA_004027635.1). Classification (NCBI taxonomy): domain Eukaryota; kingdom Metazoa; phylum Chordata; class Mammalia; order Eulipotyphla; family Soricidae; genus Crocidura; species Crocidura indochinensis. The sequence goes on along the minus strand of PVKC010007781.1, from coordinate 2,963 downwards.
AGTATCATAGAGCTTGTTGGTGATATTGAATCTCAGGATCCAACATAGACCTCAATATCAAATCTTTTATTTTAGCAAGATAATTAAAGTTAAACTGAGGAACACTTGTCTAAAATAAAAGAAATTATATAACAGACATTCAGCCTTTCTTTCTGCATAGCACAGTTTAGTGACCTTCCATCTTTCCTACTGGTCAACCTTCAATCAGTGAAATCTTGTTTATTTTTCTAGTAAATGGTTACTCATATATATTTTTATTCAGCTCTTCCCGAAGAAGAAAAGTAGGATGGAAGCCTCAGGGGAAATATTTCTTGTTTTTTCCTAATTAATTACATTTAAAAAGTGCATATTAACAGTGAAATATGATGAAATTGATGCATAGAGTAGAGATAAGAGATCTATCAACCTAACAGATAATTCAGTATTCACCTTTAAGATCAGCTTTTTTAAGGTAATTTCATTTGCATTACTATTGTAAGAAGATAGTTTACATGACTATTACTCTCTACAAAACTAGTAGTTACCTTTAAAATGTATAAAATAAGCAACTGAAAAATAAAAATAGTTAAGGTACTCTACAGAAGACAAATTTATCACTAGATATCAAATAATATTTAATTTTACACTAAAAGATGATGTGGTAAGGGCTGGAGTGATAGTGCAGTGGTAGGGCATTTGCCTTGCAGATGGATGGTCCAGGACAGACCTTGGTTTGATCCCCAGCATTCCATATGGTTCCTCGAGCCAGGAGCAATTTCTGAGCACATATCCAGGGATAACTCCAGAGAGGTTATGTGTGTGGCCCAAAAAGCAATAAATAAATAAATAAATAAATAAATAAATAAATAAATAAATAAATAAATAAATGAAAAGAATGCCATCTCACACATTGTTTCTCCAGAAGAAAAATGAAAAGTGCAAAGTGAACATCCAGCTACCACAGACTAGTTGAAAATTCTTTAAAAACCTATATATTCATTTATTGATAAAATGGGTGGTTTATTCTGTAGCTCCCTTTGCTTAAAATAGTGATTATATATCAGACCCTTCACCTAGATTTAGCTGATTACATTCTGAATGTTATTTAATGTTTCTTAGCTTAGTTACTTTTTATTAATTGAGTGGTTTTATATTAATAAGGGATTCAAATAAATTTCAAAGCCAGAGAGATGGATCAACAGGCTTTATGGGCTTTAGTTGTCTATTTGTCTATGTGTTTTAGTTGTTCTGTTTTACTGTGTGCTTTTTTTTTTTCCTTTTTGAGCAAAGCCTAATAGTATGCAGGACTTAACTCTTGACTCCGTATTAATATTTACTCTATGAAGTGTTCAGGGGTTTATATATAACACTGGGGATGAAACCAGGTTGGCTGTGTGAAAAAAAAAAAAGAGATAGCTCTGTGCTCTCTCTCTAGCCCCTAGTGTATAATTGGCATGCAGAAATTGTGGGTTCAGTCCCAGCACTTCCAGGGATGAGCTTAAGAACAAAATAAGGAGTCATCTCTTAATGCTGTCAAATGTGGCCTCCAAGCAAACAAAAAATTAAAAGAACATGTGGTGTATTCATCAATATGGAGCATATGAATGTTTCTTCTATCTTCTTAAAATAGTTGTAAGTTGTAGCCTATAGTGTTATTTCTTTATTACACACACACACACACACATACACATACACACATTTAATTTGGTGGCCAAAACCTGTGATGCTCAGGGGTTACTCCTGGCTATGTGCTCAGAAATTGATACTAGTTTGGGAAACCCTATAGGATGCTGGGGACTGAACCCAGGTTTGTCCTGGGTTAGCCATGTGCAAGACAAATGATCTATTGCTACACTATCACTCCAGCTCCATTCCTACAATGTTTATATAGTTCAAAAGGAATTGGCCTCTATTCTGTATTTTTTTAATTTTATTGATTTATTGATTTATTGGTTGATTCTTGAGCCACACCCAGCAGTGCTTTGGGGCCCTGGCTCTGCACTCGAAAATTGCCCCTGGCAAGCTGGGGAACCATATGGAATGTCAGAAATTGAACCCTACCAAAGACTATCTTATTGAAACTCTATCGCTGTGCTATCTCTCTGGCCCCTCTTTCTTCAAGATTTTGAAATTTGGTATAATTTTGTCCCAGAGAGGTAATTCAGGAATTAAAGGCAATTACTTGTCCTACATTCTGCAGGTCCAATTCAATCCCCAAACTACCAGGGTCACACCTGAGCACAGAGCCAGAAGTAAACTCTGAGTATAATTGGTTGTGGATACCCCCTCATCCAACATTTATTTTTTTCCCTCACTCTAATACCTGCTTAGAAAATATCAGAGATTTTTTTCTTTCATGTTGTCAAGAAAATTTTGCTGGGATGCTGTGAACTATATACTATATAACTATATACTTAGTTTAGGTTCTCTGAAGGGTCAAATTAAAATATAGAATTGTTTTAGTTCATAAAAGTATTATAACACCATTATAGAATATATTTCTTTATATAGATACTAGTTAGAAATCATGTTAGTAACTCACTACATGTGAATTACAATTCTTCACAGTAATATTTGAGGCACATAGTGACAATAAGTGAGGAACATTTCTACCACCAGTGTTGTCCTTCCTCCATTCCTGTTCCCAGCATGCATCCCACATCTCCACCTTTACCCCCCGTAATGCTAGTTAACTGTTCCCTCCTTGTACAACTTGTTGTAGATTGGGTATCAATTTTGTTGTTGACTTTGGATTTGATATTCATGTCTGATCAGTTTTTTTTTGTTTTTTTTTTTTTTTACTAAATGAAAATTCGACTCTCTGGCATGGTACCATTGGGGAAAGAAGAAAAAGAAAAAAAACACAAGGCAAACAAAAAAGAGAAAAACTAGGAGGAGTCCATCTAGATGTAATAAATATCCATTTAGAAGAAGGAAGGGAAAAAAAGAAGAAAGATGTAAAACGAATCAAAATAGAAACAAAA